>CM030905.1:11513124-11565624 GCA_018136845.1 Heterotis niloticus
AATGCGTGCCTCTGAATAGGACAGTTAGCGTTAAAAGGGTTCCAGGCTGTTCGTGTGAACCCAGTTAAAGCCACGTACAAACTTGTTTCCCCCACCTCGTTTTGTCTATAAGGTTTCCCATTGGAAAAGCGGCGTTGTAACTCGTCGGTCGTTATGTTTTCAGCGCGGCGACCATAGTTGTCTCTCTTTTTTTTTTTTTGTTGTAATATATATATACATTTTTTGAAAACCACACGTGTTTTATCTTTTATCATGGCTTTCCGGAGCGGCTTCAGCCTCTGAATGAGAAGCAGGCACCAAGTGATTGTTTCTAGCAGTTGCCGCTGTTGAGATGCAAGATGCAGTGCTTTTGAGGGCCGTCCCATGTTTTTATTTTGTGCTCAACTGTCGTTTCGGCGACCGCGATAAAAAAGGATAAAACTGACAATATGACCAGGCAGCGTTACTCTATGAAAGAAATTCTGTTTAATCCGAATGATCCTCCTTTTAAATCTTATGTGCTGTTCGTGGCGTGATTTGCTCAATGCGCTGTGGCGCGAAAATGGCAAAGTGAACTGGAAATGGAACCGGTAGATGAAGCCCGTCGTCCGCAGATTTCTTAAATGGGGTTTTGTTTTTTTGAGCTCCGTGGCTCACACTGCAGCCCACAGTGGTCCAGAATTAATTCAGAAATTTGGCCACGGAGACGAACCTCACAAACCGCAGCTCCTTGTAACCTAACCGCACCGGTGTGTGTGGGGGAATGCCAGTTTAAGAATGAGTCCTCGTCTTGGCTGGCACAAGTCTTGAGGTGGTTCCAGACATGGACTTGTTTCCTCCATGGTGGTGGGGAGCATTTTCCAGTGAGAGAGCAGAACTATAACCTGGGTGCACAGCTATTAATATAATAAATGAAAAGCTTTAAAGCAAGGCAGCTGGCAACTGAGGTGAGGAAAACAAAACTTCCAACAAAAAGATTATTGCATGTCCTTTTGCAAATATAGGTAGTTGCCACGGGGAACCAAATTCTTAGAGATTAAAAAATAAGTTAAATAAATACTTTTTTAAAATTGTAAGCTTGGAAGAAAACTATGAACCTTATTAAAGTTTGAATTGACCTGTTGCCTTATGTTAACATTGTGTGATGTATTGCCACCCTGGTGTTTGAAATGTTACAGTTTTGCAGGCTCCATTTTCTTTGAAACATTGCTGTATGCAATACATGGTAAATACATTATCTATGTCATTTTGAGTTTAAAGTGTAAAACTGTGTGTACAGTGAATTAGTATTTGCCCCTTTTCTGATTCTTCACGCTGAATGGTTTCATATCTTTAGAAAAAATGTTATATTGAGTAACGGGAGCCTGATAAGATTTGAAATCAGTATTTCCGAACTTTAGTCATTCATTCATTCATTCAATTTATGATTCAGCAAAAACATCACCACTGGTTCTGAATTAAGTTTAGGTGCTTTTCTCAAGGGTGCTATTGCAGGAGGTGGGATTTGAGCCTGCATCCTTCAGGCCCAGAGGGTGCATCTTTACCTACCTCACTACTTGCAGCTTACTATAGTTATTCCTTGATTTATGACTGTTTGATATGTGAAAATGCTTCATAATGAACAGTCATTTTGTTTGTAAGTTTTAAAAACAAAAAAAAAGTGACTATCAAAGTTCATTCAAATTATTGTAAAAACTTATTAGCTTTGACTTCAATCAGCCTCATGTTTATCAGAATAACTTTATATTGTGGACTGAAAGGGAAAGAAGAGGTTCTGTAGTTGAATGAATGTTACTATGGTAAACTTCTGGTACCTTGTCACATTACCAGGAGGGAAAAAAAAAAGTTTCAATGTCTGCAGTGTCCTTCTATATACTGTAGCCTTTAAAACCGAGCTACAGTATGTTGTCCCTTGAAATATCTGATTAAAATGTGCTAGAGTAAAGTATTCTCCATAAACACTTGGAATTGCCAGTTTTTGAGCGAATGTAGTTGATGTGTATATGACAAACAGTATAACACTTATGATCTATTATTACATATGGTTTTGTCATCCTGCTTTCGTTTCCTTTAATTGTACTTAAGTGAGTGCTTCGTGAAGGACACCTCTGAGTGTCAGGTATGTTTCTGTTACCTCAGTCTGTTGTGCTGAATGAGCAACTGGCAAAAAATGCAAGTTCCAGAAAGTGTTTCCTTTCAAATGCACCTGTGTTTGCAAGCCCAGGTGTGCAAATACCTCAGCAACAATTTCCCTAAAAATAGCTTTCTTTGAAAAACTGTGTTTAAAATGCAGTATGTTATTTATTTAGAAAGCTGAAGAAGGATTTTGACTTTATTTTGTTTACACAGGACAGCACAATAGAATGAAGTATAACCAATACCAATTGTAGCAGAAGCTTTAATGTGGTAATGGTGAGGTTTTAGAAACTGAATTTGCCAACCTTGATGAGGTTTTAGGTATTGATAGTACAAATGATTATGTATATTTTCTAAAAACTGTGCACCATTCTTATGATTAGGGAGAAGACAATGTGTAGCATAGTTTTCACTCAAAAATTAATACTATGTAAGACATTTTGTTGTGGAAACATTCCCCCCCCCCCCCTAGTGTCAGTGATGAGGAGGATGAGTTTTATCTTACCAGATTGTGGAACCAGAACTATATACTGACTTTAGAAGGATATGTGGATAACCCTGAAGACTGTACACAGGCCTGGATTTGCAAGTGATGCTGGAGGGGGCTCCTTGTGATGTCATGTTCTTGTGGGAGCATGTCAGAGATTCCTCCTTGCAGTGCCAGATCTTGCTTTAGTTGCAGATGGACTTGAAGAATCTGCTTATTTTATTGTTTAGCTCTTTTTGTCCTGCATGACCTACATTTTTTTTCTTTTTTCCATTCGTGCAGTGAGTCTACTGCTGAGGAAGGGCCGCACACATGCCCAAGGTTCAAGCTAGACCCGGTCTCCTGTTTTAAACCTGTGGAAAAAGCCACTCAACTCCCACAAACTTTCACCAGCAGTTTGTTGGAACATTTGATCATACTGAGGAGGCTGTGCGAGCCAGCCTTTACAAGGTTGAAGGGAAACAAGTTGTAAGTATTATTTCACTTTCATGGCCTTAAATTTTATGACTGCTTATTCTGATCCAAAGTTTTACCACCTAGCTGCACTTATTTGACTGATGGCAAACAGTCAGCTACTTAGTCTGAATGCAGTTGCATGAAACCTGTGACCTGACTGAATAAACTGAGAATGAATTAAACTTTATTCCAGTCTGGTGAGCAGAATTGTAGTGGAAGCTCGCTGTTCTAAGATTTATTCCAGTAGCCTACTTCTTGATTATATAGTTGCTTTTTTAGTAAGTCAGGCTTATTCCTGTATCTTTATGTTCCCAAATCATGTATTAGTGCTACTAAGTGCTTATTCTATTGTATTTATAGTTGCAACCATTCCTTGCATAACCAGTTTCGATTGTCACTGCAACTATTCAGTGCTTACCAGACGCACTTGCATGTTTTAATGGTATAATGGTATGAATAGATATGTGCCATAGTAGCTTGTTTGTTCCATAACATGTATTCATAACTAATGTGAATAAAAGGTTGTTCTAGCAAATGAGTGGAAAAAGTAGAACAATGACTTTACAAGCAAGTTTGCTGTAGTTTTATCTGCCTTCAGATAGATGCATCATATGGACAAAATAACCAAAATGCAACACTATGTTAACATGAAGGACTTAATAAGGATTTGGACCTTTTGTCTTCAAAACAGCTTCAGATCTTTGTGGAATATTGTCATATAAGTACTGAACTGTGTGTAGTGTTGATCCTGTTGGAGTTTAGTGTCTCCGAAAGAAAAGATGGAAGTGTCACTCAAGATTTAAGGGTGAGGTATGTGGGGACTGACAGGTTTTAGGCACTGATGTGAAGTCCTTTTATTGGGTATTACTGGTAGTCAGGAGAAAGGCTATGAGTTGTTACTGAGCTTGCAAAGAGGATATCTCGACGGCTATGGATTCAAGGTAGTGTTAGGGTGTCAAGAGGTAGCTTCACAGGTATTCAAGATATTGCTTTAATTTTCTCTTTTGAATATCATTTTGACTTTCAGCTTAAAAAGAACTTTAGGTTAAATGACTACATTGCAGCAGAATTGAAGACAAAACCTTTTTTTTTTTTTTAATCTCTTCTATAAATAACATTTCAAACTCATTACTTTAACAGAAACCTTTAAAACTGCAATCCAGTTTCTCTAACCAACATTCCTTAGTAGCCTTACTCTTGCTCATAATAAAATCATTAGACAAGAATTCTGACAAAATACATATAACCATCAGTCCATATTTTACATAAAAACCAATTCCACAAATGCAAATTATATGTTCACAATACTACAACCAATTATTCATAATTTTCTTCATATACTATGCAAAAAAACTTAAAATATACCACACATTCAAAATGTACATCAGTAATCAATCCCTGTCAAATTTTATTAACATTTAGTTAAAATTTCAACCTCACAGATCAGCAGTTAGTTATGAATTAAAACTTCCCACTCACATAACTATTAACCCTTATCATAAATGCTGGTAAATTGCAGTACTTATATTCAAACATTACAAATTTCACAACAAACCACCCACACATAACACACCACCACACTCATCCAAACACCCAAATCTCCTCTTAACATTAAAAAAAAAAACCTGCCCAAAACTCAAATACAAACTCCTAGGTATTAACAAAAAATGGTCTTAACCACATCAACATCAGGGTAATTGCAGAAATAATATAACTAGAGACTTATCAGACCCTGTTGGTCACTCCCTTGTCCAGCAGCAACACTTTAACACAATCTCCCACCAGGTGTTGTAAGCATGAACAGAAATAGCCCAATTGTAGCAAAACACTCAATAAAACCTGGGCATTTAAAAACTGGTTGCCAAAGAAACACAAGTCTTGTCTCATGTTCAACCTAACAAAGAAATCTGAAAAACTTACCAGTTGCATTTTTCATTAAAAAATAGTTTGTAAATGTGAACATAGCACACCCCCCCCCCCCCTTCTGAAATCTGTATTGTAGAGCCATGGTTCTCCCATCTGCTTTCCAGCCTGTGTAAATGATTATTTAGACATTGCGGGGAATTACAGCTGAGATATTGGCCCTGGTGGTATCCAATGTGTTTTAAAGTTCTCTGGATGGGCGTGTCATGGTACTAATGTGCTATGTAGAAATAAAATTCATGGTCCTTTAGTCCTGCCATTCAAGTGCACTGTTGCGGCAAACTGTGTGTGTGTGTGTGAGAGTGATAAAGGTATTCAGTATTGCACCATTTAGAAAGACCTGGACAATGCTGAGATCATACTCAAGGAACACCTTTCATAGCCTTGCATCTCAGGGTTTACAAAGCCACTGTTATTTGTTTAGCGTTGTGTATAGGTGCATTATCATCTAGGAATACGGAAACATCATGAGGGAACAATTTTTGCATCATAGGGTACACCAGCCTTTTCCTTTTGGTGACCTTTGAGTTGCAATAAATCTATGCCAATATAGTTTGTCCATGTTTAGTATATGCAGTTATATCTTTTGAAACTGTTCTTCCTGGAAAAACAAAATGACAGGGTTTTTAAAATTTTTATTTATTTATTTATTTATTTTGCTATTAAAAACTGAAGCCTATCAAAGTGGTAATTCTCAGACCTTTTTTTTTTTTTTTTTATAGTTACACTGAGAATTGGAAATAAACCTAATGAATCTCCTTTGCAGCTTGCTTCTAGTTCGTAATTGTGATTTATTTACTTTAAACTCTTCTCATTACTTTGTCCAACCTTTATGATAATGTTGGGCCATCAGGGGGTGGTTGTGTGTGTGTGTGTGTGTATATATTAAATTTCCCACTAGTATCTTTAAAACAAGATTGAAACGCCTGTCTTATGAATAGCTTTGTGCTATACAGTGCTTTGTCATTTGCTGTTTAAACCTCTGTCTACTGGTTGAGCCATGGAGCTGCTGACATCCTGCTGTCTGATTTATTTTTATAGTTATGGTATGCTGTTTTCAGCAACACAAATTTTACTTCTAATCTTAGTGCCTTTATCTGTCTTATTGCCATCCCTTTCACTTCCTCATTTATTGCTGTTTACTCAAGCACACCCTTTTAACTTAGAAAACAAAACAAGCCTGTCTTATGAATATTGTGCTATACAGTGCTTTGTCATTTGCTTTTTAAACTTCTGTCTACTGGTTGAGCCATGGACCCTATTCTTATTTACTCTATTTTCCTTTTCCTAATTCAAGTATTTATTTAACTTTCCTGTACCTTATTTATACATGTACATATTTATATTACTGAGGATGCCCAGAAACAAAACTTTTCATGGTGACAACACTGCTATGCTGTGTTGTTCACCCATGACAAATAAACCTTGACTTGACTTGAAGCTATTACAGCACAATATTCTGATTATGCATGGAGTGTACAGTCTGCTCCATTTCATACAAAACTTCAATAAACCATAAATTAGTTCTTGTACGTGACTGTTCAAAAACTTAAGTTGAGTAACAGACATATTTAAAGATAATTTAAGTAACAGTGAATGTAAATTACTTTGGAGAAGTGCTTTTACTAAACTGCTAGCTTAGGCATGAAGTATCATTCACATTTAAGAGAAGGCGACTGTCCTAATTTCCTCTTTAGGCAGGAGATGCTGCCAATGTTGGTATTGGTAGGAATGTTTTTATACCTGCATACCTCCCTCACCGGGGTGGAGGTCTGCAGTTTCGTTACTTGCCATCACCAAAGCTCAGCACAAGGAGGCATCATCAGC
Source organism: Heterotis niloticus (assembly GCA_018136845.1). Taxonomy (NCBI): domain Eukaryota; kingdom Metazoa; phylum Chordata; class Actinopteri; order Osteoglossiformes; family Osteoglossidae; genus Heterotis; species Heterotis niloticus. The sequence continues at coordinate 11,519,933 of CM030905.1, forward strand.
TGGAGAACTGGACTCCGTATAAACCGGATTCAGTATGCTGAAGCATCCTTGTCCTCACTGGGGCTTCTGCCAACACCACTTTTACTGACACCAGACAAAATACAGCACGTTAGCCATCTGACCATTTTAAATGATAAACTTGTTCAGCATATTCCATGGTCATACAGTTGATGGTATGTTTAAAAGGAGAGTTCAGTTCTTATATATACTGTACACACACACACAAAGATACAACATGGGAGGAAACCCACAGATATGTGAGGGGAATGTGAGTGACGGTTATTCTACATATATTCTACATATGGTTGGCTGCTTGCTGGACTTTCATTGTGAAAGCTAGATAATTAATATGCATATGTAGTTTTGCGTCATTGGTTTGGGTGAAAAGAGTCAATGCCACTTTTGTGTTGGACTGACTCCACAGATGTCTGTATGTTTGTGTTCTGACAGTAAGTGCATCTGGGGGAAAATGAGGGGAAATAACTACGTACTCAGAAGTGTACAAAATGATGATGAAATGATGTGTATTGCTGCAGTTTTATATTGGTTTAGGTCAAGTTTATAACTTGCAGTTTTTTAAGGTTTTTATTTCATACTTTGATCAGAATGAATGGCACTCAGAAGTTGAGTAGTGATCAGTGAACATTCAACATCCAGTGAACATGAGACATGCAAGCTTTTTCTAGAGTTCTTTCTCAGCAGTGCTATTGCATTGTCTTCTCTAATGGAGGTTTGTGGATCTCAGCATGCCATTTTTTGTTTTTCCCGAAACCAAGCAGATGGCCCTGTTTTTAGTTTCTTTCTGATAGGCATTTCATCAAAAATGAAAAATGAAAGACAGATGGTTTTTTTTTTTTTTTTTTTTTTTTTTTTTAAATGTTCGTGAATTTTGCTATTAAAGCCTATTATTTATAGCCATGTTTAAATGTGCAATCTCTCTTGAAAACAAAAATGCTCTTTGGGGGGGGCATTAGGATTGCATTGCTTTAATCCAGAGAACTCTTAGAATTTGAGGTGAATGGAAGGAAGGTCCAACAGAATAAAGACTTCATCTGGATCTTCTTTTTCCCCATACAGTTCACATTGGGGAACTAAGGTTTATGAAAGCGATTAATGCTGTTAGATTGTTTCTCTAAAACTGTGGCAAATTCAAGCTTTTTGAGGGTTTGGTGTTTCATTCTTAGGAAAATTTCAGTACACTGGAACAACTGGGCTGCATTTCTCACCAAGTGCTTCATGGAATGGTCTTGTATGCTTAAAATGCAATTATAATTTTTAAATTATTTTATAAAAAGCATATTTACTTATCCAGCTTTAAATATAACTACTTGTATCAAGCCACAGGTCCTTTGGAATCTCACTCTACCTTTTACCCACATGCAGTGAATGGAACACTAAAATAACATAATTTAGTAGCGTTAAATGAAATGTACTTCCAACTTCTCGATTATAAGGATTTAAATCTGTAACTCATGTCTAACTACCTTAAGTGCTCATATGCCTTGTTTTGGCTTTTGTGTTTAAGATGGGTGAGAGTTTAATTCTCTGGTGGTCTCTTTCTAATCCCTAGGTACTCCATGGGGAAAGCCCCCCCCCCCCCCCCGGGTATGGGTATACTTCCATAGCACTCTACAAGACCCCTCAGTAAGCTTTGAGTGTTGTGGGGGATATCTGGAATATTTCATCAGAAACCTTCTGTGACTTCAGAATTAGTGCTCTGTTAGCAGAGACTCTGAACTTTGACCTCTCCTTGGATATCTTCTTGAAGTTAAGAGACCACCAAGGCTGTGCCTCTTAGAAGTGAATGTACTGTGAATCTATCATTGAACCCTGGGCACATTATATTCCTGAATACATCTGATTTGTCTGTCTTGTTTACTTAAGTTGTTGGCTTATACAATTTACAGGTGTGAACAGAACTTGGCACATAAGGCTTTTCTTGCCAATGTTGCATGCAATTTTTTTTTGTTTTGAGGGAGGTGGTGCTAGATGTAATGTAAGCATTCAACTAAATGCTTTTATCCAATTACAAGGTCTTTTCTACAGAGACTTTACAGACAATTTGGTAATGTGCTTAAGTGAAGTAATTGTTGAACAACCTCTTATGTTTGAATTCCTGCAAATCATGAAAAAAGTTTTGACAATTTTTATCAATTTCTTGTTTAAAATTACAACTATTTATTGTTGACCATTATAAGTGAGTCAATTGTATGTTGTAAGATGACAGTATTTAGTTTTTAAATGAAGATGTTTTTGAGTTAGAAGCTGATCAGTTGCTCTCTGTTAATGCAGACAACTTTTGTGGGATGGATAGAAGGGGATTGTGTGTGTGTGTGAAGGAGAAGTGTTGGTCTTTGTTAATTGGAGGAAGTAGTACAGGGGACTCCAAACAAATTCTTCTCATGGACAAAACTCTCACCCTGGCTGAATGTAAAAGTATCTTTGACAACAGCCTGTCCAACTGTGCCACTTCAAGAAGAGCTGACATATCCTGCTCCAAATTCTCTCATTGTGAAGGTGGTACTGACCTCTTTACTGCCCCAGTGGTTCTGAGCTGTCAGTATCATGTTTTTTATGCCGTCGGTATACTTTAAACATGTTTCAGTGTGATATTTATGCACCTGTCCCTATTTGCTGTGTGTCACTAGTTTGTATGTAAACTACTGTAGCCTCTTGCAATTTCCTTTAAGATAAAACTTTTTATCTGTCTAGTGTATCTGGGAATTCCACTTTTTGTGTCCTTAAGGCTTACCTATATTTCCCAGAGGAAATAATTTTCTGATTTTTATACACCTGTGGGCATAGATTTTATTTTTTAATTTAAATAAAGATGGGTCAAGAATTGAAGACAGTTTATGAACAGGAAAAAGACCCTAGCCCAGATGTTGCACTTCTTTCTTGTTAACATTTGTACATCAAGTGGCTATACATTCCTGTAATAAGAATCCACAAGCCTGTGGGTGTTCTGCTGAAGGTGCTTTTAAAGTCCTCTTCAGTGGCCTGCAGTGTTCAAGGTTTTCCCAGGGTTGTGTTTGTACTTAACAGAGCAGTGGAATCTGGGTCTTGGGTGCTGCTGTACTGTTGCTGTAATCAAAGTTTGTCTTTATATTCTGTACTGTTGTGAAATTCTCAGTGCAGTGCTGAAGTAGAATGTCACATTGAGGTTTTTTTTTTTTTTTTTTTTTTTTTTTAAACATTTACTGTGCTTATGACCATGATCCATCACCCGTCTTGACAGCATTCTTTGAAATCCCTCCCTTGCTGGCCTAGACATCTTGGGAATGAAAGCCGGATACATTATAACAGCTCTGGAGGGGGCTGGTTAGGTTGTAGGAACAGTGCTAGGGTGGAGGTTTCTGGGAGCATTCTGACCTGCCCAGTAACCTTGTTATTTTTAGCAGCCTCTCAGAGGGGATAGAGTGTAGGAGAGCCATGCCAAATGTGTCTTCTGTTGATGTGTGAAATAACTCTCCTGCTGTTGCAATGAATATCTTCACTAAAATCATGAGCTGCTTCTCCATGAAATGTAGAACCTTTTTATATTTATTTATATATAATTTTTTTTCTGACAAAATGTGTCCTTTAAAGCCCCATTGTGTCAAAATAAGTAATTCTGTTGGCATAGTACATTAAGAGCTCTCTTATGACTGAATTCTTTTCAAGTTCCCTTTATTATACTGAAAATGAGATGATTACAACCATAAGATTTAATCTGAAATTTGACTTGTTACTATACTTAGTCAAAGTGTTGAAGTGTTCATTTGTTGACAGAGCTGTGCAAAATATTTTCATATCTCACAGTGTTAGTAGTTATGAGCAGGAAACAACCTCCCAGGACCACTGCTGTATTGCCTTAGCATCCACCTCTGCATCAGTTGTACCACTGACCATTTATCAACAAGTGGGTTTACTGATGGAATAACCATAAGATATAACATTGCTTGCACTTACATTTTGCTGTTGTATGGCACAGAATACTGAAGTGCTTAAATCTCATGACCACAATATATTCTATCCCAAAGTTTCTTTTCATAGAGTACTGAATTATTTAATAATGATATGGAAAAATGTGCTAGTGTATATTGTGTCCAGAAATAAAGCAAAATGGGCTTTAAAAAAGTTACTGTATGTTGGACTTCATACAGAAATAATCACTCTGTCTTTGGTAAAATCTGACTTGCAACTAATGTGACTTTAGGTCTGATGGTAAGTTGAGGACAGTCTAATTTAAAGCTATGCTGTGTGTTTTCACAGGTTCCCTTCATCTAATATTACATATTACATTTTTAATGAAGATCTGAGACCATTCACTGTGACAAATGTGCAATAATTGGATGGGGACAATTTCATAGCATTGTATCCTACTTGTGTATAGCTTAGCTTGTATTTGTCACTGAAGTGTTTCCTCACATGTAATAAGACAGATAACATATCAGGCACTCTTGAAGGAACTAGGCCTTAGGATGTGGTGAACAGCTGCCTGGTACTGTGGGTAGAGGCCCCATTTACTACATATAAGATGTAAAAAAGAAGCTTTGCTCTGCAAACGATCAGATTACTTCAATTGTATTGTTTACACCACATTACGAAAATTGCTGTCAGTTTCTTCTGTGCATGAGGGTAGAATTGTAGGGTTTTTGGGTCAAAGATGCATCTTCATCTTTTGTTGCTAAAGGAGTGAAGGTGCTAATATTCCCTTGATCTGGAGTTTCAGCTGTTGTATGTATAAAATGGTTGTTTCTAATGGTGGCATGGGCTGAAAAAGGGAGTCTCTGTGTTGTCTGTGAATGACATATACTGAATGGGATCTCCTATATTGCATAGTCCAAAAACTATTATTTATTTATTTTATTTTTTTCTTACTAGAATCCATTTTTGAAAAACAGTAATTTTGATCTGCTTTTCTAGTTGAAGACTCAACGGTCTGAGGAACACCTGTTTATTTTGTGGCCAGTTTGATTGGGTGTCTAAACCACACCTTTTCCCCTTCGCATAAAGGAGTTTCAGTGAGTAAGCTTCTTCAGTCTGAAGGAAGACAGTAGGATGTGAGTTCACAAACCCCATTGTACTTCTGTGTGGTTGTTCTTCCATTTTATAACGGGAAACCTGATTGTACTCTGGTCTCACCAATGTGATAAAGATGCTTGAAAAAGGCTAGAATTTTGCAAGGGTTAAGTTGACAAGCTGTTGAGTGGCTTTTGCCAGGATGCAGCATGTGGTAGAGCTGTTACCTTGCACTCAGAAGACCCAGATTCAAATTCGTTTTAATATAGTAGTCTTGATCACGGTACTTGGACTGCAGTAGTAAAAAATTACTTCCTTAGAAATGGGTGGCTATTTATAAGTAGCTTTGGATAAATACATCAGCTAAATAAATGAAAATGTATCACATGGCCTTCATGCAAACCCAGTATTGTCACCCTGAATTTTTATAAAATGTTTTACAAATAAAATTCTTGATATATTTTGAATAGATAGCATGTTGTGAAAAGATACTAATGCATTGCTAATTTTGGCTGTTTTCCACAAAGGGTACTTGTATACCTATGGGAGTTCCTGGCACTTGGTTGCAGTTGTCAGTGAAGCTGTCCAGGACAACAGTTTATTCTTGGGTTGAGGAAAAGGGGGGGGGGCACTAATGGATTTTCAAAGATTCATACATAAATTTGTAAAATTTATTTTTTTCAATAACTGCCCATTTATTTATTGATAGGTTTGAGCATGTGAAATTTAGCAGCCAAACCAGTTGGTGACTCATCTAAACAGAGTAGGTGTGGGACTGCTTAATTTAGCTATGGTGACATGAAGTCTCCTGTTTCTGGCAGGCTTTCGTTGATTGAGAATTGTCTGTGACTATGATTCTTTATCGTTTTCTAGGCTGCAGATGTAACTGAATTTTGACTTGCAGCTGCATTGTGTCTCTGAAACTGAAATGTGACCCAAAACCTCTGAGGTTTGTTTGTATGCATTTGTGGAGTGTCTCCATTTTAGTCATGTAAGCAAAGCAGCATGATGCCTTGGGTGTACTACTTGACATATTCTCCTGTGCGTAAAGTGGGGCTTACCTGTAATTTATTGAAACTGTTCGGATAAAGTGCTGTGTTAAAGCATACAACTGTGGAGTCTGGCAGCTGCTGTGTTGCCTGCAAAGGTGATGTCGTTTTTTTTTTTTTTTTTGGGAGCAGCTATATTGAGTGATGCTGTGTCAGACAGTTTTTGAAAGTGCAAGCCTCTTTTGTTTTAGTACAGGATTCTTTGTGTCTCCTCCTATTCCGTAGAATGAGTGGTGAAAGCACAGTTAACAGTGGACCAATGACAGCACCACTGATTTTCTTGTGTTGTCCCCACTTAAATGACATTTTCCACAATCTAACTTGTTGAACCATACACTTTTTATGTGCTTGTTTCTTTTGTCTCCATCAGTAGCTAAAAGGTCTTGCGTTGGGTCACTTGTGGAACCTTTTGGAAATGCAGAAAATTCTGACAGTCTCACTGACAGGGAGCACTTTTTTTTTTTTTTTTTTTTTTTTTTTTTTTTTTTTAAATATCCCAGTGTTTGTACTGTGGATTGCAGTATTGCTTGAAAGAAAGTGAACCCCCAGCATAGTTGTGTAAAAGTCACATTTGTAAAATGAAATCCTAATTGAAACCAGTGATTTTCTAAAAGGGGTTTTATAGCACATTGAGTAGTTGATGTGGGAACCAAATGGTTCAAAATTGTATTTATAAAAAAAAAAAAGTGAGCAATGGTATATTAGCTGAGTCAACAAAATTATAACGTGCAGCATAAAATCTGGGTACCGAGTGAGTCAATGAAAGCACTTTTCTAGGAGAAAGTGTCTTCTGTATAAATAAATATGATGGTGTTGTGAGTTGCACTAATATGTTTGGATGAAACAACACTAGTCATGTTTGTCTTATAGGGTCTGTTTATGTGAGGAGGCGTGTGTGCATTCATCAGTACGGAGATGCTTAAAAAAAACCATGGCAAAAGAATTAAGTGTTCATCAGCCTGCTGTAAAATTAAATTATTAAAACTTTATCTAAGTTTGCTTAAACTACCCCACCGAGCAATGAGAAGTCACACAGGCAGTTATAAAGAAGTCAAACCCATCTTGAGGGGTCTGAAGTACTCAATCTGTCACTGATGTCCATGTTAGTAAAAAGACATAAGCTAGATTTGGACATTGAGGATGCTCATGATCATTGAGGGCATCATGAAAATTAATCTTTTATTTTAATCATTTCAGTAGTAAGAGTAATAAAATGATCTTGTTGACCAAGCTGATGGTCACATATTCTTGCTCATAAAGTGATTGCGATTCCTTGTTGTTACAGCCCGGCTCATTTACTAGGGACCAGCAGTAAGGACCGTAGCGCTTTAACTGGAGGTTTAAGAGAGAAATCCGACCCGAGGAACCAAGGCACAGCTAGAAGTGCAGTTTGTTTACAGTGCTTACACTATATTCTGCAGAAGAATAATAAACCTAAGGCAATTAAGTTTAGGGCCTAGACAGGCAGTTCCTAAAGCAAAGAACACAATAGAAAACAAAAATAGCACATCTATGATTCTCTCTCTCTCTCTCTCTCTCTCTCTCTCTCTCTCTCTCTTAAACATCTTGCTTACCTGGGGGGAAAAAAAGGCTCTTTCTGTCTTCACTAAGTAAACTAAAAACCAAAAATAGAGGTGGACAACTGCCACTCTGCCTAGTGTTTTTAACAGAGGTTTTTCTGAGTGCAATGACATATGTAGATGGATGGGTAAGTTAATATTGTTCATGCCTAATCTACAACCAAAATGTACTCGCCCTGGCCCAGAACTGGAGGAGTCGATGCCAGAAGTGGTATATATAATACATATACAGGGGTGTGCAGGTGCAAAACATACGCTAAAAGTGTTCAAATATTCACAAGTGCCAACACTTTACATAATGTTCTATTACTTGCATCATTCTCTCATATAAAAATGGTGAATAGAACTGTATATAGATTCTGGCTGGGGTTAAATGTATGGATGGAACATTTATAGCACTGCATTAGAAGATCTCAAACAGCACGGTATAATGCAACGTACTGTATAATTGAGCGGTTTTATTAGGAAGGGATTTTATTAATGTTCTGGATGTGAGATCATACATCTTCATAGCAAAATTACTAATCAGCAGTGTTCTTTCAGAACCCATTCCTGCCAGTGTTCAGCTCTTACTGAACTAATAAACAACCAGAGCATCTGAATACAGTAGAGAGCCATGAGCAGCATTTACCAGGAGGGGGCACTTCGTAGTCTCATGTTTACAGTGGAAGAGCTTTGTTGCGTTCAGAATATGCATTAAGTTTGAGTTCAGTTTTATACAAATTCATATTTCATGTCATTGACTGCATAGTTTTGTTACCTTTAAAAGTCCTTATGTCCTTCACATTTTGGGCTGCTTTCATGAAAGATGTCCCCTCCCAGCTTAAGGCGTCCATCCCACAAAGTTACTGCACAGACCTGCTTTCTTTCTGGCTTCATTAGTTGTTTGGTTTTTTGTCTTGTGTTACTTTTGATGCCTCCTGGCTACTATAGAGAATAATAGAAAATGTTGTTTAATGTGTAGCTCTGAAGTTTTTTTTTTTTTTTTTTTTTTTTTTTTTTTTTTTTTTTTTTTTTTTTAATAAAATGCTTATTTTTGTTCTTTAGAAACTTAATTGACATGATTTGCCTCTACTTGATTTCAAACTAATAAAATATTAGGATGCATTTCACAAGTACAGAATGATTGGAAAAAGAATTGAACGCTTTCATAAATTTGTTACTCAGCAGCTATGTTAAATTTGTGTTTAAAAAAAAACAAAAAAAATTAGGATGACTACAAGTAGGTTTAGATAACGAAGTATCATATGAACACGTAATCTGGTAATTGACTGTATGTAAGTGTTCAGTTTTTTTTTTTTTTTTTTTTTTTTTATAAAGAACTCTACTTCCAGAACTTCTGAGTTTCTATAATGCAATCTATATTTTTGTTTACACATGCATTTAATTTCACAGATCAGCCTGGAACATCACAATGTTGAAGTAAAACCCACTTTGAAGTGGCAAGGTAAGAAAGCATTGTTTTTGGGCTTGAGGGTTAAATGTTCAAAAATTGTTTATAGCATAATTGACAGCCATTTCCACTATATTTTTAGTTGGGTTTAGTCCTTCACATATGGTCCATTGTTTTGAGTTTTCCTGGTTGAAAATGGATTATACTAAATTAGACTACAATGGTTTTATCAGGTTTTTATCAAGTGTTGCAAGGCATCAGTGTCTTACAGTACAGTCAAAATCAAGTGTGAGGTGGATGATAAGCACATTGACAAATGACAACTACTTGGCTAGTTTCTCTAAGAACAGCCCTCTGGAAAATGGAACCAAGCTGGCAGTTTACAACATGTCCTCATCTCCTTTCAGAGTAGGAATCCTGGATAACTGGACTTTGTTGAGCATTTTGGTAATTTCAATAATTATTGCTGTTTAGCTTATTGAGAGTGTTTTTCTGCCAACTGGAATTCAAGAAGTTTGTATTTCTATTTTTCTCCAAATGGCTTAGGAAAATCTTTATGCCATATCTTGGTTAGCTTTTTAGTCATGCCATGGATTGGGGAGAAGGGGGGAGGGTAATTTTTATACACACACACACATAGGGATGACAAATCTCTAGTCATGACATGAAAGCTAGGGAGACCATCCATATTTAGTTATGACGTAACATTTCTATCACCTATAAGAATAAATGCTTTAAGATTTTTCCAATGGCAATCAAACTAGTTCTTTGATTTGAATTCCAAACTTGGCTAATTATGGATAAAATTCTATTTAAGACTGCTATCAAAGAATCAAAAACAAATTCAGATTATAAAAAAGTGTGTGTGTGTGTGTGTGTGTGTGTGTATGTATGTATGTATGTATGTATGTATGGAATCTTGGATTTAACCAGATTGTTTAATGGAATCTTGGAAAGTGAGACGATGCCTGAGGAGTGGAGAAGTGTACTGGTACCTATTTTTAAGAATAACGGTGATGTGCAGAGCTGTAGTAACTACAGAGGGATAAAACTGATCAGCCATAGCATGAAGTTATGGGAAAGAGTAGTGGAAGCTAGGTTAAGAAGGGAGGTGACAATTAGTGAGCAGCAGTATGGCTTCATGCCAAGAAGGAGTACTACAGATGCGTTGTTTGCTCTGAGGGTGTTGATGGAGAAGTACCGAGAAGGTAAGGAGGAGTTGCATTGTGTCTTCGTGGACTTAGAGAAAGCATATGACAGGGTACCTAGAGAGGAGCTGTAGTATTGTATGAGGAAGTTGGGGGTGCCAGAAAAGTATGTAAGAGTGGTACAGGATATGTACAAGGACAGTGGTGAGGTCTGCAGTAGGAGTGACGGATGCTTTCAGGGTGGGGGTAGGATTACACCAAGGATCAGCTTTGAGTCCTTTCTTGTTTGCAATGGTAATGGACAGGTTGACAGATGAGATCAGACAGGAGTCACCGTGGACTATGATGTTTGCAGATGACATTGTGATCTGTAGTGAGAGTAGGGAGCAGGTTGAAGAGACCCTGGAGAGGTGGCGATATGCTCTAGAGAGAAGAGGAATGAAGGTCAGTAGGACTAAGACAGAATACATGTGCATAAATGAGAGGGAGGACAGAGGAATGGTGAAGATGCAGGGAATAGAGTTGGCGAAGGTGGGTGAATTTAAATACTTAGGATCAACAGTCCAGAGTAATGGGGAGTGTGGAAGAGAGGTGAAGAAGAGAGTGCAGGCAGGGTGGAGTGGGTGGAGAAGAGTGTCAGGAGTGATTTGTGACAGAAGGGTACCAGCAAGAGTGAAAAGGAAGGTCTATAAGATGGTAGTGAGACCAGCTATGCTTTATGGGTTGGAGACGGTGGCACTGACCAAAAGACAGGAGGCAGAGCTAGAGGTGGCAGAGTTAAAGATGTTAAGGTTTGCATTGGGTGTGACGAGGATGGACAGGATTAGAAATGAGTATATTAGAGGGGCAGCACAGGTTAGACAGTTTGGAGACAGTCAGAGAGGCGAGATTGCGTTGGTTTGGACATGTGCAGAGGAGAGATTCTGGATATATCGGGAGAAAGATGCTAGGGATGAAGCTGCCAGGCAAGAGGAAGAGAGGAAGGCCTAAGAGGAGATTTATGGATGTGGTGAAGGAGTACATGCAAGTGGTGGGGGTGAATGGTTTAACAAATTTTTGTCTAGAGGTACAACAGCAGATAGTTTGATTGCCATTGGAAAAATCTTAAAGCATTTATTCTTATAGGTGATAGAAATGTTACATCATAACTAAATATGGATGGTCTCCATAGCTTTCATGTCATGACTAGAGATTTGTCATCCCCAGCCTTCATGATTCACTGATACACATTTTCCTCTCCAAAGAGAATTGGTTTTTGTTAGGTTGTCAGCAATTCTTCTCCTCCCCCCCCCCTTAAAATATTTTATTGCTTCAGATACAACTTAAAAAAGATTTGCTTTTCAGTCAATCTTCCTAACATTTAAGTTGCTGTAAGTTAACAATGGCTTCCTGGAAGTGTTGAAAGAACTGTTAATTGAAACAAAAATACAGATATTGCCTTTTTTTTAAGTTAGTTATTTTGAAGGGGAAAGGTGTGTTTTGTTTAGAACTTTGGGATATCATGATGGTGAGACAGTGAGTAGCGCAAGTGCTTCACAGGTTCAGGGCTGTGGGTTCAAATTCAGGTACATGAAGTTTGGATGGATTTACTCCTTCTGTTCAGTGTTTTATCTTGAACCATTCCTGGATGCTTCCTGATGTGGTTGATTTTCAGGTGGGAAGATTGATTTTTGACAATTGCATATCTTTCTGGTACTGGGTATAACATTGACAATGGGTGTCTTGAATGTGTGCAAAAGCACTAGAACATCACTGAACCTCTTCTATGTTTTACTGTAGGGAAAACATAAATATGGTGTGCACTGCCAAAAGCACACATTTGGTCTCATCTGGTCCTAGGACAGAATTTTGCCATGTTAAAATATGTTTTGAGAAATTCTAGTTAAGCTTTCATATGTCATACTCTTAGGATGATAAGGTAGGATCTTCCTTGGTGCCCTTCACTGTACTGATGGATGCTACAAAGTGAATTTGTCATACCTTGTGTTTGATTGTCAGCTCAAATCTCTGTTGCAGTTGGCAGACGTTTTTCCTTCATTAGAACAAGCCTTCCCTGTAATCTTGGATTAAGTTTTACGTTACTGCATGTCCAGGGAGATTGGCAAAGCTATGAACCTTAAATTATTATACAAACTCCATTTCCAGAAAAGTTGGGATATTTTCCAAAATAAAAACAACAATCTGTGATATGGTAATTTGCTTTAACCTTTATTTAACTGACAAAAGTACAAAGAAAAGATTTTCAGTAGTTTTACTGATCAACTTGTATTTTGTAAATATACACAAAATTAGAATTTGATGGCTGCAACACACTCAACAAAAGTTGGGACAGGTAATAAATCTGAAGATTATTTGAAGATAATAAAATAATATTGAACATTGCACAGAATATTCAAGTAACACTGGATTGGAAGACTCCACATTAAGGAGGCTAACTGGTAGCAGGTGAGGTATCATGATTGGATATAAAAGTAGCATTCATCAAAGGCTCAGTCTCTGCAAGCAAGGATGGGTTATGGCTCACCCTTTTTGCCAAAATTCATAAGAGTTGTTAGTCAGGTCAAAAGGAACATTTCTCAATGCAAGATTGCACAGAATTTAGGTCTTTCAACATCTACAGTACATAATAATATTGTGAAAAGATTCAGAGAATTAGGAGACATCTCAGTGTGTAAAGGGCAAAGTCGGAAACCACTGTTGGAATGCCCGTGATCTTTGAGCCCTGAGCTGGCACTCCCTAAGAAACTGTCAAAGACTGTGGAACCATGTGCTGTGATCAGATGAGTCCACATTTCAGCTTGTTTTTGGAAAAAATGGCCATCGAGTTCTCCGTGCCAAAGATGAAAATGACCATCCAGATTATCAGCAAAAGGTGCAAAAGCCAGCATCTGTGATAGTATGGGGGTACATCAGTGCCCATGACATAAGTGAGTTGCATGTATGTGAAGGTACCATTGACTCTGAGGCGTATATTAGGATTTTATAGACATATGTTGCCACCAAGATGACGTCTCTTCCTGGGATGTCCATGCTTATTTCAGCAAGACAATGCCAGACCACATTCTCCACAGACTACAATAACATGGCTTCGTAGACACAGAAGTGTGTGTGCTTGACTGGCCTGCTGGTAGTCCAGATCTATCTCCTATTGAAAATGTATGGCACATTATGAAGAGGAGAATCAGACAATGATGACCATGGACTGCTGAGCAGCTGAAGTCTTGTATCAAGCAAGAATGGACAAAATGTCAATTGCAAAACTACTATAATTAGTATCCTCAGTTCCAAAACAATTAAGTGTTATTGAAAGGTGATGTAACACAATGGTAAACTTGCCCCTGTCCCAACTTTTGTTGTGTGCTGCAGCCATCAAATTCTAGATTTTTGTATATTTACAAAATACAATTAAGTTGGTCAGTAAAACTATTGAAAATCTTTAATTTGTACTTTTGTCAGTTAAATAAAGGTTCACGTGAATTACCATATCACAGATTTTTGTTTTTGTTGCATTTATCCCAACTTTTCTGTACATCGTGGAAGTGGCAACACCAAGATCTCTGAAGACAGACTTCAAGTCTTGTAACTGGCTTACCTACAATCTTATCTGACCTCCTGAGATGAATTTTCTTTCTTTTCTCTATGCACTTTGTAATTCAAGCAGTTTTATTTTTCTATACATTTTCTTAAATTGTAGACACATGTATCTGTGTGTGTTCAGTTTCAAAGTAAAGGAAAAGCACCTGGTTGAATTTATAACTACTTGTATAAGATAATGCAAAAGTAATGTGCACATGTAACAATGTTGACAACATCTGTGTATTATTCAAAGTAGTATAGTTTATCTAGCCTTGTAAGCTGCATCAGCTCAATGTGAATTAATAAAATGACCCTGCATATATGTGTGTGTGTGTGTGTGTGTGTGTGTGTGTGTGTTACTGAAAAAGTCATATTAATATAACAATGTTTTTCATACTATTTTTATGGTGAGCTGGTGCCAATACCAGTTGAACAAATTTTAAGTGATTTAAAGTAACTTTACTTTGCCATAAAGGCAAAGAATAAAACTGAAGGTCACAGAAATCCATTTGGTGTTAAATTGAGCTGTTCTTTTTTTCACTTGGTTATTTCACTTGGCAAACAAGTTTCCTGGGGTGGCCTTTCCATTAAAATTGTAATGTTTGAATTAAGCACCGGTCTTCTTTAATTTTCTAGTTCTCCATCTGGCCAGACATGGCGGAAGAGGTAATAGTCATCGCCAAGTTTGACTACACAGCCCAACAGGACCAAGAGCTGGACATCAAAAAAAATGAACGTCTCTGGCTGCTGGATGACTCAAAGTCATGGTGGCGTGTGCGCAATGCCACCAACCAGACAGGATTTGTACCCTCCAACTATGTAGAGAGGAAGAACAGTGCTAGAAAGGCCTCCATTGTCAAGAACCTCAAGGACACATTGGGTAAGGATGGCCATTTTCTCCTAGCAACATATGAGGAAAACCAGTGATTTACTTCATAGCATTTCCAGTTAGTTATTCAGTATTAATGTTTTTCTAGTTTAAGAAGTAATGACTTTGCATTGATTTGTGCTCAAATTTATATCCTTTTGATATTTCCTGAAACTATGACAGTTTGCCTTGTATAGATTGATATTTTTCTTGATCCCTTGATAAAGATGTGGCGATTCTTGTCCTGGGTTTTTTTGTCTTACAGTTTTTATAATTTGTTTACTGTGAAGTCTAGCCTTTAAATGTACTTATTGGTGGTGGTACTTGTTTTGTTATGAGTAATTTTTAATATTCTCAAAGATTTTAGTTAAAAGGAAAAAGTACAGTACATAGTACATATTTATCTCTTTTGACCATAAGCTTGTCACACTTCCATACCTCTAACTGAAGTTGCAATAGATGCTATAGTGTCCGTAAACATGAGCAGCAAAATACACTGGGAATTTTAAGGTCACTTCTGTCACAAACAAATTTGTCAGAATCTGGCCACCTAACCTTCAAAAAGCAGAGTTATTTTCTTTGCAATTAAAAAATAAACTTACAAATTTTTAAAGACACATTTCTAACTTGGGTGTTTGAACAAGTGAAAAAGATTAATGGGTTTCATGATGAAAAATGTCAACAAAACATATTTTTTGCATCAGCGATAAACACAAACAATTTATACTTGCAAAAAAATTGTTTACATTTTTGTGACAGTGAATTCTATCATGTTGAAATTACTAAAACTATATAGTATAGTAAATTTTTGTATCATAGCATTTCCTTTAAAAGTGGAAAGCTCAGAGGCAAGTGCACTGTTACAGCTGGCTCCACTTAATTTATTGTAAATTCTCTGTACTTTTTTTTTTTTTTTTCTTTCAATTTAAATCCTAAAAGATCTAATTTCTGCAGTTCAAATTTCATTTATTTGGAAGAAAACAAGTAAATGATAGATCCAGCTAAAGCAGTAATATTGTGCTTCTCACCAGGCTTAATGCACGTAATTGATCTTGAAATTTAGTTTTTTCCAGTTTCTTTAGCTACAGTTTTATCCAGATTTGTATAAGATCATAAATGTTAATATTTACATATTTATCCAGTGTATTTCTGAATGTTGGAATTTGCTAATTAAATGTATTGTAGATGTTAGTGTTGTCAAAAAATAAACCCCCCCCCCCCCGAGGTGCAGTGGAATAACTTATTTATGTATCTTGAACTTGTGCTGGTGCTAAGTTTTGGTCCAGGTGATACTTAAGCACCAGGACTATTGAGGTTAACTATGAAAATGATGATAGCTGCTCTTGGTTCAGCCTACTGTTTTGGATTGCATTAGGGACCCAATTGGCAGTGGTTAAAGCTTGTGGTAAGCAGTAAAATGATGTTTAAAAAAACAAAAGAACTGCTGACAGCTAAACTGTCAGTGAAACTTTTGATAATTTATTCCTCCACAATAAGGTTGCTCAGTGAAGGCAAGTTACTGGAATATTTTTGCATCATTCAGAAAGAAGTGCAACTTCTGTCTGAGTAAAAGAGTGCAAAAAGAGTAACCTTGCAGAGTGCAGAATGGGGTGGGGGGTACTTGTCAGTTGTAAAAGTAGCTGCTTTCTTTCTTTTTGACATCTTATATCACTGACTTAAATGTCATGCTTCACGGCAGAAATGGCACAGTATGAGGCTTCACATCAGTAGTGTGCCCCCCCCCCAAACAAAAACATTCAGACCGACAAACAGGAACTCCTGTTTTGCAAGAAGAACTTCACTGTCAGAATTCTTGGAGAAACTGAACGACCAGACTCCTATTCAAAAAGCTGAATTAAAGAAATTGCTTAATTTACAATTGGAATACTGATCATCAACGTTGTTTTTGTGTAGGTGGATAACTGCTTTAGTTTAACTTAAAATGGCTTATTGGAGATTTTGAAGCAAAAAAAATCAGTAAGAAGCTATAAACGGCTACCACGTAAAAGGACTTGTTTATCTTTACATTCGTGAGTTCACCCTTCAAAATGGCTTCGAATCATTCATTTAAACCGCAACTGCAACAGTGTACACAGCTGGAACAAAACCATGTGTTGTAAAGAGTGGTTCACAGTTGTTCAAAAGGGTGATGGAATGATGCTGCTTGGTGAGGCCCCTCTGGGAGATGTTTCCTCTTCCACTTGAGTTTGGAGGATTAGTCAACAGCAGGCTTTGAAAGGAGGCCTTTCTGTTTCCCTATTGGCTGTCTATTGGTCACATGATAAGGGTCAGGAGCCACACTACTTATAACCATGGGCTCAGAAGTTCACATGGGACAGCTGCGCAGCTACAGCTGGAGACTCGGCAATGGACGCGACAAACCTCTTCAAACACTTCTTCCGTGAGTTTTCAGGCTCAGTCTCCTTTTTCTGTGTTCTCTACTGTTTAGATGTTTCAATTTGTTTTTAAATTGGACAATGCATTTTGCCAGAAAGTGGTGTTTAAAAAGAATTTCAGGGTTGTGGTGTGGAAGTGTGTCAAACTTCATTCTAACTTGTTAGTGAAAATGAGGGCTTTAAGACTTCTTGTTCATGTGGACATTATAAACCCTTTATCTAAACCTGTGTGTATATTTGTTTAAAAACTGTATTTTTTCAGTCAGTACTGTTGAGCAGTTTTCTGTTGTGCAGTAGCATGTTGTCTGTCTAAAACTTTTACTGTGTACTTAAAGGATGGTACTATAACAGTATTGCTTATTTGACCCTCATTTTTTTTTTTTTAAATTTACCTCTGTTGTCTCTGTTATAAGAGATTTAAGTGAGCAAATGTATTTCCTGTATTGAAAGCCAAGGTTCATATAGATTTTTGTTGAGCTGCAGGGATATTTTTTCTAAACTGTTGGAGAGGTTTTGGGGATGCTGAGTAACTGTAACCTTTTACCTCTTAACGGCTGTAGAGGATGGGGTGGGTGACTTATAAAAGAAGCTATAGAGCAGTACTTGTCAAAAAAAAAAGTAAGTTAACATTGTATGTAGGTACTTGGACATTTATAGTTTTTAGATCCCCCCCCATTGATAAGTGTTTTCTAATTCAAGTCAGATTTTTCCTAGAATAGGGAAAAAAAATTTTTTTGACCTGTTTACTGAATCCTGAGTGCCTGACACTGTGGCTACGTTTTTTTTTTCTCTCTCTCTGAGCTGAATTGTCGCAAAATACTGGGAAAGGCAGCAATACTTTTGATTTGGCACAGAATCACAGGTAATCATGACATCTGAGGCAGAGCTTGAAGATGCTTTTTTTTTTTTTTTTTTTTTTAATAGTATTTTATAGTATTTAATGTCTGCATGTCTTCAGTGTTCTTTTGTTTTTTTTTTTTTTTTTTTTTTTTCCCCCCCCCCCCCCAAAAAAAAAAAAAAACACTCAAGTGGAATACATGTACACAACAGGTTCTTGCATAAGAGGAAATGATAGTTATGCTTTTTGAAGCACTCCCAGCTGCTTCTTGCATTAGCATTCTGGATGTGACCAGAGGCTACTCTTGAAGGCCCCATGAACCCAGATTCTGAATTACTGTAATTTACCTTTTGCCAGCAGTTGTATTAGTCCTACAGAGTGATATTCTTTTGGTCTATTCCCAATACATTTAAGAATAAATGGTACAGCTCAGTACCACAGTCTGTAACCTTAAAGTAATTTTAAAAGAGGAATGACACCACTGTATGTGCAAAATTAATATTGAAGTAGCCATGCCTTGTAATGGTAGATTATTGTAATCTTAAATATTTAGCAGAATGGTAAGTACACTTCCATCAGTTGTTCAAAGCTGAAAGTTTTTCACTACAGGTGAGTCACTTTGTATTAGAGTAGCTATCCACTTTTTGTATGTAGGAACTGTTAGCTAGTCAAGATGAATACCAAACTTCACTGAAATACAGCTAGATGAGCAACTAGAGGATGCTGTTGGCATACATTTAAACATTTCCTCTATTGTTGTGAGGGTTCTTGGAAAATAATCCTGGCCTCAATGGGCATAATCTGGTATAATTTTTGCAGCTGTAATTCGTACCCTTTTGCATATTTTCAAGAATGTAAGGATGTTGGGGACTGTGAGACTATATTACGACTAAGCCATGTCTGACCTACAATGTGGTATGATTCTGGCATTTTCTGTGTTTTAAAAAATTATATTTTTTTGATTATGCAGCTGTTCAAAACAGGGGAGTTGCAATGAAAACAGCTGCATGAACTCAATATCCAGTAATGTGCTCAAAAGTTTTTATACTTACTGAAGCAGCTTTTATTAAAAACACAGCAAGTTACAAATTAAATACTATTCATATAATTCACTGTAACATTCTAAACTGAAACGGTACTTTTTTAAAAAATTTTAAATTCTTATTGTAATACACTTTGGCAAGTATCTCCTCTTCCTGTTATATTTTTAGCAGTTATGAATTGTTTTTTTCAGCTCTGAAACAGTAGGATGTTCTAGTATTTGGGAAGTGGTTAATCTGTAGCCAACTTGCCTGAAATTTTTTGTAAAGGAAAGGCTTGGCAAGGAAGAAATGGGCATATCTTTGTCAGACAATGAGGGTTCAACAAAAGATGGCTCACTTCATTCTGCTAATATTTATTTAGTCACCCTTTTTGTTGACTTGGTGCTTTGTCTGTGTTTGACCATCAGGCCTTTTTCTGAAGTGCCAGAATCTTTGTATGTACACTAGGAAAAAATAGGGAACTTGACGATTTTAATTCAGTCATTTTTGTCAGATTGGGGCAACATTGGTCCCTTCCTGAACACCCACCCTACAGGTCATGAACAAGAAATGTGCAATAACAGCCATTTTTATTTGAAGTGGTTTTGTTACAGATGTAATCCTTTCCGCTGAAATAAGCAGTAATGTTCCATTTGCCATCAACCAGTTTACGCAAGAGAGCTGATCTCCAGTGCCCTAAATTGGGGGGGGGGGGGGGTCTTTTGTATGAACAGTTGAAAATGAGTGTTTCAAGCTATTTCAATCCCATTGTGTGTCTGTGTCTGTCTGTCCGTCCATCTCAACTCATGTGAGCCATGTGTCTTTGTTCTGGGATGATGAATACTTTACCAGTATTTGTGTTTAGAACTTGTATGTTTTCCATACTTTAACTCACCTCCAGCCTTGCACCTGAGATGGAATCACAAACAATGGCAACGGAAAGTTATCATTTATTAGAGAAATCACTTGTCACCATGCAGCCAGTATTTCTCTGACACTGAGCTGAGTGAGAAATGAACTCGTATCTAACGGAGGTTGGATAGCGAAAAGGTTTTTTTTTTTTTTTTTAATATCACTGTTGAGATGCCATGGAACAAAATTTTTCCTTTTATGTTTAAATAAGCAATGATTCAGTGGTATTGTGTGCCTCACATTGGATGCTGTGTGATACTAGCTCAGTCTGTATGGAGCTGCATGTTCATTCTGTGTTTTTATGGGTTTCCACCAATCGTTCCAGTTTCCTCCCACAGTACAAAGACACATTTCAGGTGAATTTGTGACTGTAAATTGCTTAGTTTAACTGTGTTAATGAATTTTTAGTACATTGTTTACTATTGTAAGTTGTCTTGGGCAAAAGTGTCGATTCAGTACCTTTTAATAATGAAAGATTGACTTTTTTTTTTTTTTTTTTTGCTAGAAACACTACTGGGCCAAACCATGTTTGTTAAGAAGATGCTATTTCTTAAAGGTTTTGTAAATCTCCCCTAGTGCTATCTCTCAAACCTTTTTCCCCATTTTGACAGATTTGTCTATATTAGGGAGAAAAAAAACTGTTGAACGGTTTCACTACATTGTCTAGTTGGTTAACCTTTTCCTGTTGGGCAAGTCATGCTGCTTTTCAGTAATGTTGCATAAAGTGGATTAACCTTGAGTCTTCCACAATAGTTTTGCTTTAATTTTAAGTTTAATTTAAGTTCTTCTGGGTGTTCTTACAGCCACCTGACTCTGTAAGGCCACACAAGGACCTGTTAGCTATTAATTTCTACATGGTTTAGTTGTGGTTGTCTTGATTTACTTGCAGTGTTTGTTTTGTTTTTGTTTGTTTGTTTAGCACCTTATCTGTTTTCTATTTCAAGTTGGTGTATGGGTTAATTTCCCTGCAGGGATTAATGAAGTTCTATCCTATTGTAAAAATGCATGGTTCCCCCATCACCCTATAGGCTTCAATTTAGTAGGAGAGGTTAAAAACTGCTGCTTTACTCCAGTGAAGTAAAAAGATGAAATGGACTGAAACCCAAGCGTTCAAAGTTTCCATCAACAGGGTGTTGTGGAAGAAATTCTGAAATGTTTGTGTTACCGTATTCTTTATTTTCCTATTTCATTTCTATTGCTGCTTGTACCAAGTTTCGCAACCCGTTCCAGTCTTTGGTGGTTCACAGGGTTAGTCTCAGCACTCTACTCTGCTTTACTTTCAGTTCTCTCTTATGCAGCCATGTAAAGCCATTTGAAATGATAAAACTGACACATTTTTATGCTCAGCTATGGTTACAACCTTTTTAACATTCTCCCACTCAACACTCTACTTGATAGCATCACCAGTTGACATTTTTGTGAAAAGATGTAGGCATTGCAAAGGCGTAATGGCCTTTTCTCCCCACTACAGACATGAAATCAAGTATTTTAGAGAGTGACAGATTTATCTTGCATGACAGACTGCTAATGTCACCCATATAGAAACTGGAAAAAGTAGTTGCATTGGGTGTGGTTGAGTTGTGCTTTCTATGAAGCTTTAGTGGTTTAGAGGTGGTGTAATACAAAGTGAAGTCAATTATCTCCTTTTTATTTGGTGATGCAATACAGTTTATAATTACAGCTCTCTAAAGGTGAGGTTCAAAATTGTGAATGGGCGTGAGCAGATGTCAAGAATGCTTCAGCTCTGGACAGTTAATCTGAGGTTCACTGTAGGAATGCTAGTGTCATATTGAAGCTGTAACATGACATCCAACCATTACTTTTCAAATACCAGTATTTGCAAAAGCTGGTCATAGAAAAAGTGGACTGCTGTTTTTGAGAACTTGTTAGCCATCTATAGTACTTGCACTAAATTTTAGTATGTATAAAGTTTATTAAAAAAAAAAAAAAGCATTTTAAAGGTTCCGTTTTCATTAATATAGTGTGTGAGGATGAGGTGGTATTTTTATCTTTCTCTATTCTACCTCCATCAGTATTTGATCCTGTTTGGATGCACCTTTTGATTCTGTAAGTTGGTGTGAATTGTCTGGTGGGGTAAAGCAACACAGTGGTGCAGTGGATCACACTGTTGTCTGAGTACTTGAGTTGCGCATTTGGGTGTAGGTTTGAGTGTGGCTCTGGGTGTGATGACTTGGAGAATGTGCAAAGACATGCACAGAAGAAAGCAATGGTAAACCTCTTACAAGGAAAACCATGTCAGTTGTTGCTATGAAGGTGGGTTCTCTGAGTGTAAAGTGGTGGCTCCTATCCTCTACACACCCTGTTGCACTTTACATACCACTTACAGAGCTTGTAAAAGGAGCAGTTGTGCCATCTGGGAATGGAAAGGAGGATCTGTTCTCTTCTCTGACCCATGCCAGCAGCAATGATCTTCTGTGATGTGCACTGTGTCCCTTTTCCCACAACCTGACACTGAAGAAGCAGTTTGTGTAAAGAGATGATGCTGTTGCATGTAAAACTGGCTGTTACACCTTCTATCAGGGTATCTGGAGCAGTTAAGTGTCTTGTGGCATACAGCACGCATTCTGCCTTTTCAATATTGTTCAGTTGGGGAAGACAAAAGTAATCAAGATTCTCAATAGCACACTTGATTCTTTGGCTGACTGTTCATTCCATAGCCATGAATACTGTGGTAATAGTGAACTTGCATATTGCACAATGCCTCACACGTGACTAGTCTTTTGGGTAAAGTACTCTCTGTACCTGCAGTATTCGTACTTTTTCCACACAGTGTTGTGATATAATCTTCTTGACAGCTTAACATACATACAGTACACATGGTGTAAAATGGCATTTGTTATAGATGTGGTAAAAATCTTAGTTGCCTCAAGATTTGGCTGGGATCTGAATTGCGTAGTGACTAAACTTTAGAAATATAAACACGAAGTGGTGTCTGGAGCAGATGTCAGCAAATGTGGGGCTTGCCTGCTTGGTCATGTTCAGAGGAACTAGGCCCTTCTGTTCTGAGATGTATGGAAGGAAACTATGCAACAAGTCGTGCTACGAAGTGTTTTGGTTTAAGTGCTGAGTCCCGCCCACACATACACGCGTGCTCCTGTCAGTATCACGGCACATAGCATTGATGATGAGTATGACTGTGAATTTCCCTGTGAAGGTATTGTAACTGCTGTGCATCTGAACCCTCAGACACAAACACCAAAATGGAGGAAGGTGCCTGGTGTGACACAGGAACTATGTTGATGTGAGCTGCCCTTCCTCTAAAACTGGGTACTTGCTCATGACTGTTAGAAATTAATAACACTTTACTTTCTCAGAGGTTTTTGGTGTTGCATTCTCTGTGTGCTTGTATATCAAATATTTTACTCCTTGCTTTTGGTAAAAACAAATTTCCACAATATTTGAAGCTGTGGTCTTTCTGTCCACTAAATCCTGTGCTAATGGCATCTCCTTTTGACTTCAGGAATTGGAAAGATGAAGCGGAAGACCAGCAGCAGCACAGCCTCTGGTGCAGACACAGATTTCTACATGGACAATGGTGAGCGCACCTACCAGCTCAACCTGCCAGCTTTAGTTAAGTTCAGCTACACAGCGGAGCGCGAAGATGAGCTGTCGCTGGTAAAGGGCACTCGTGTCATTGTCATGGAGAAATGCAGTGATGGCTGGTGGCGGGGAAGTTATGGTGGACACTCCGGATGGTTTCCTTCCAACTATGTGACTGAGGACCCTGATGGAATGGCAGCTGGTGAGCATGCAAGCTCACTTACTGAGAAGCTAGTGGCTGCAGTGCGTAGCATCGACCGCACATTGGATGTGGTGCAGGCGCTTTACCCCTTTAGTTCTGGCAATGAGGAGGAACTAAGCTTCGAGAAAGGTGAGGTCATGGATGTGGTGGAGAGGCCAGAAAATGACCCAGAGTGGTGGAGGTGCCGCAAAGCCAATGGCCAGCTGGGTCTCGTTCCCAAAAATTATGTGGCGGTGCTCCAAGGAGACTTGCGTGGTTGCCAGGGCAATGTAGGCCCACCACCACCTGACTGCGACTACATAGAGCCAGCAATGCACGGGAAGTTTGCTGGTCGCCAGTGGTACTATGGCAAAGTGACCCGACACCAGGCTGAGGTAGCGCTGAACCAAAGAGGTCAAGATGGGGACTTCCTCATCAGGGACAGCGAGTCTTCGGTAAGTGCCAGACTGTTGGAGGTGCCCTGCCTTGGGCTGTCTGTGGGGAGGGATTCCCATTTATAATGAAAAGTACTGCTTTGAGAATACATGTACCAAACGTGTACTGTATATGCCAAAAGCTGACAAATCAGAGCTCTCTCAAAGTGAAGATAAAAGCTAAATCCTGTTTTTACTTAAACTTAAATTTGTCAGCTGAGATTCTACAGTACATTTATACATCATACAGAGCAAAATTTTAAGTGTATTTTGTGCTTGCATTATTAGCCATTTAAAGCTTTAATACTTTGACCCATTTGTTATCATAAGTTGTCATCTAACCCTTAATGCCAATGTGGTTTTTGAATTTTGCTTTTTACATTTTTTATTGTTTTTATTCCCATCCCCCAGCCCAATGACTTCTCCATCTCCTTGAAGGCACAGAGCAAGAACAAGCACTTCAAGGTGCAGCTGAAGGAGGGTCTGTACTGTATCGGCCAGCGCAAGTTCAGCTCTATGGAGGAGCTGGTGGAACACTACAAAAAGGCCCCAATCTTCACGAGTGAGCAGGGAGACAAACTGTATCTGGTCAAGGCCTTGTACTCTTCATGATCATGTCAGGACTGAGCATTTCCATAATGGGACTGAATGGTACTGTGGACTTGAGTAGGGAATGGACACAAACTTCCCAGTTCTTTAGATATTTCAGTTTATATTTACATTATTGTATTAGCTCTGGTTTTGTGTTGTTTATATACTGTATAGATTTTTAAGCTTACTTTTTAATGTTGCATTTTTTTATGTCCTGAAACAACAGTGACTTAGTTTTTTTTTTTTTTTTTTTTTTTTTTTCCCCTCCCCCCCACCCCCCAGAAGCTGTGCCAAGTGTCTGAATGTAGGTGAGGGGAAGAGACTGAATATATTTACACATATTTACCCTAGTTTTACACACTGTAATGTACTGCACCATAACTGACCACACATTTAACTGTTACTGGAGTTTTTTTTTTTTTTTTTTTTTTTTTTCTTTCCCTCAACATTGTGAAAATTGAAATAAAAATGAATACAAATTTAGGAAGTTTATTTACTATGAAGGAAGGTGGACAAAATTAGTAACTACAGCTTTGCTTACCAAAAGAGGACGTGGCTGACACAAAAGGATGAAACAGTGGTGTTGCCTCAAACTTCCAGCAGATAACATCTGAAATTGTCTTCCTTCAGTTTTTATATTTGGTTGTGTGCAAGACCTGTAAATTGGATTTTCTGCCTGTAAAATTTTGCAAAATATTGTAAAGATAGTGTCTAGGTTTAAAATAACATTTAAACTGTAATCAGAGGAAGACACTCAGGGTGGAAGGAACCAAACATGCTTAAAGAATGTGCACAAGTTGGCAGAGTATTGGGGCTATTTTGCTTTATTGACAATTTGGACACTTTGTAGTGAGAAAAGAGTTTTAAAACACGTTCTGTATATTTATCAGATGGTTATCTCCATCACTCTAAAACCAGTTGTAACAAGTTGCTTGTCCTGGATAGCTAAACAGCCTTTCATTTTCCTGAAGAGAATGACATGACTTGTGTGAATGGAAGGTGGCAGAGGCAGTCACGGCATGGGTGGGAAAGCCACTCTTATGGTCTGAAAATATCCAGGATTGTTGCTGGACTCTTGTAGGCAGGAGAGACAGTTGTTGTACACTTTATTTTTGTGAATCTGCCCAGCTCTTAACTTAAATTATTTTAAAAAAGCTAATTCTTTTTTTGAAAGAGTTGTACGTTAACATGCTATTCCCTTTATTGTTAGACTAGGAAGTGGTGCCCTGATGTGCTTGTTACTACCTTCTCCTTAGATACACTCCTTCAGCGATGGGATTTCTTTTATTAGCTGTTCTTTTCACAGCAAAAGTCTTAGAAATAGTTAGGTGTGTGATGTCCAGGTGAGAGGATTGCAGTTGTGCATCTATTCATAAATTGCATGGATATGTGTGCATTGCAGTGCTCAGCCATTTCATTGGTCTGTCACCTTGGAAAGGGTGTTGGCCAAATATGAAATGGCAATACTGCAATGTGTCTGGCCAAGGTTTCAGTCTCTTGTGGAACCTAGAGAATGAGAGCAGTGGAAGGTCCTGGTAAAGTGGATGGAATTTTCCAAAAGCAGTCTTATTTGTACTCCAAAGGGCTGGGAATAGCTAGCTGGGGCAGTAGATGGAGTGATGGTTAGAGCTGTTGGCTTATAGTGCAAAGGTTCTAAGTTCAATTCCCATCTCCTGTAATATCCTGGATTTGGAATACTTAACCTGAATTGATATAGTAAAATATAGAAAGCAATACATTTATGGTTTTTATTGCCTTCTGAGTTGTCAGATCACCTTTCCAGCACATAGACAAACAGTGTTTTCACTGTTTCACATAAGTGAAAGGAGAGCATCAGTGAAACATCCAGAAATGTTTTCCTTTAATTCAGGTTTGGTTGTGATTTGATTGGTATGTCATGCTTTTGACTTGAAAGGGCCTTAAAGATTTCAGTGGAATTATTGGCTCATATCCATGTATTTTTTTCAGATATTTTTGTCAGTGCTCCCATGTGGAGCATCACATCCTAAGAAAAGAGGAACCCTGTGCCAGTTCCTTAATGGTTTGTACCATAAAGAAAGAAAGAAAGTTAATTTCCCAGCATGATTTTTGGCATACAAGTTGTATGAAAAGATCTCACTGAGGGTAATAATGTAAACTTACAACGATTTATGCAGCAGTGTAGTTTTCACTTCAGGGTATGTACTTTTGTAGCCCAAGGGTCCCGTCCTGCTGTAAACAAACTGAAAACGCTGCAGCCTGATGATGATGATTTGGTGTAAAAAAGACGTTTGTTTCATCAGCACACGCCTTCCTGTTGGGCTGTTTAATGTGAAACTTGACGCACAGCCATGTTTCAAGTATGATGAAAACGGAAAATTTCAGCAACAGGGTATGTCACAAGCAGTTGTATTTGATGACTGGTATTTATGGTACTTTCTGGTGTTGCATTGATTCATAAGCAGTTTTTGCAAAAGCCATTTCAAAACTTGCGGAGTGGAAACCACTTCTGCTAATAAAAACCATCAAATCATTTTTTAAAATTTTTTTATTAATGCAATGGGGATATGCCCCAAAATTTGTTTACTTGTGTATATTTCTCTAGCAAGGTTAACACAAGGTGGTGTGGGCCTACCTGGACGAAACACCTGAGAGTATTCAGTATAGTTAGTCCATATAGTTAATTAGAGAAGGTCTTCACCAAAATCTTTTAACATATTCTGGCTGAAGCTGTTGTCACCAAGTGCTTCAAATCCCCCATCGTTACCCTGGTCTCCGAGAAGTATCCTGCATCCTGGTATGTAAACTCACCCAGCCGCTATGAAGTGCTTTGAGAGAAACCTCAAACCCTGCATTCCATTTTTTCCATTAGACCCACACCAGTATGCCTATTTGCTCACCAAAGTCAGAATGCACCATCATCACCAGAGTCCATCTGGCTCAAACACAGCTGAAAGGTGAATTCAGTTCAGCATTCAGTATCATCGTTACTCTGTTTTGCCACAAGGTGGAGCCAAATACTTCATTTGGAAGGACAGCTGAAAACATTTACAATATTAACCTCTGCTTTAGAGGCAGAAATAATGGACTCCTCAAACTGTATGGACTTCCTACCCTCGGTTAGAATCCTCCACCAGTGACGTATCTTTGAGTTTCTCAAGACTCCAAGATCAGAGTATGTACTGTGTACATTGTACAATTTTCAAAAGTAAATAACAGTATGACAGTCGCCTATCCAGAGGGGTGATTCACAGAACCTTTCAGGGCTGGGATCACTTTTTTTGGGGCCATAGACAGGAATCAAACTCTGGCAGCCCTTAAAATTGTTTTTATAACTCAAAGATATGCATGAAAATGACAAAAGATATGTATCCTAAAATGAAAATAAAATTACTTTTATACCTATGTAGTTGTGACACCATGTACTTGAACAATATACAGGTAAACTCTAGTACACACAGCCCTAGCATTCACAAGGTAGCTGTAATGTAATGTAGTCAGAAGTCAGGAGTTTGTGTGGAAGACATCTAGAAATTTAAAGCATTTGTGGTGCAAGTAGTTCCTTCCTATGCCACCCTGCCTTGTGATGCAATATAATATGGCAACCTATAATGGACATGCTTTGCTAATATTCCTAGCTTGTCTTGTGAACTTTTTATTCAGATTTGTGCAGTATCTCCATTTTGCAACCCCCTGCACACTGGTGTTCTGCAGAATTTTGTGTGTGTGTTGAGTAGCACATTGCAGCATGTGCTACAAAGTTTAGTATTTTAGTGATATTTGGGGAAAATTGGCTTGCGGTTTTGAGATGGCCTTGGAACACTTTTTTTTTTTTTAAATAAATGGAGAAAAACAGCATTCCAGTATAAGAAATTTTGATATATACATCAATTTTAGGAATTAATTGCATAAACTGGGGTTACCTGTATAGGTAAAGATGACAAATATATAATTATTCCTAAAGCAAATGTAACTTATTTTCAAGAATGAGGTTGATTAAGGGGAAAAAAGGATTTACTGTATAATGCAAACTTACATTTCAATGACAGGAGGTATTGATGGGCCATATGAAAGCAGTAGATCAATTTTATAATAATTTTAAACTACAGCATGGTTATATGTTGGTTTATGTTCCTGAAAACCAGAAAAATGCAAGTAGGGAGCTTATTTCCCCATTATTTTTTTTGTGGGGGGAACATTTTAATGCATTCCACTCCCCCCCCCCCCCCCCAAATAACCCAACTAATATTTCCACAAATATTACTGAACCACAGTAAAATGCCAATACAACTAATCATCTCTCAGTCACTCTCCTTGTACAGCAATGGACATTTAGGAATGATATTTGTAAAACAGAAAATGTTAAAACAATTCAAATGATGCTGTTCAGTCTAATGAGCTGTTCCATACTGTCTGCACTCACCAAACAAAGAGAAACATTGATACATGCAGTAGGAGGTGGTGGAGACAGTGGTGGACATTCACATTGGCAAGTGAGGATGAGGACATGGCAAAGTGTGCTTGTGGTTTGGACATTATGGTGGATTTTTGGAATGTAGATGGGGGGGGGCACATTTAATATTTCAGCTGGAAAATATATCAAAATAAATATGGGGAATTTGTACACAGGTTCATATAACACACACAGTGCTAAATACCAGGAGCTTGATTTATAAAGGGGATCCTGACACCTATCTAACCCCCCCCCGCACGCTTACCAACCGCTACTCACCAGCTAACTAGCGTCCACCAACCATAGTGCCAACCATGGTGTGGCGCAGCAATGGCGCGTCATCTCATCGGGGTTATCAAGTGGGCCCCTTCCTTCGTCGGCGTTTCGTCGAGTTAGGCCCACGACATCTCCAGAAGGCTCAACCGCGGCTCAGGCGTCCCGGAGCTGCTCCCCTCAATTACCGCACGCACCACTACGCCACCCCGCCGCTTCTCACATTACGGACTCTTTACCTCAGCGTCCTCACCCTCACCGCTCTTTCTACCCGCCGACTAAAAGGAAGAAGCCCCTCGCCACCTACTTTACTTCGACTACACCGCCTGCTAACAGCTAACCGCCATCACACCTATTCGCTAACAACTATACGCCAATACACTAGCCGCCATGACACCTACGCGCTAATGCTTCGCCGGCACCCATCTGCTCATCGCTTCGCCGCCCCGCTACCATCCGCACTGGTCCTCTTATTCCAGATCCAGAGACTTCCTTGCTCCGCAGCCTGTGACAATTCCTTCACCGCCCGTTGCAACTTCCGCCCCCGAATCCCGAGTTCGCGCAGCAAATCAAGCGTCGATCGGGCTATAAACCCACGGCAACCGACTTCAATTGGCCTCACCTTCGCGTTCCAGCCACGCCCCCCTACTTCCGCCGCTAACTCGCTATATCTAAGCTTCTTCCTCTCATGAGCGTCGTCCACCGATCCTTCCCACGGAACCGTGAGTTCTATGAAGTACACCACCCGTTGGCTTGCTGACCACAGCACCATGTCTGGTCTCAAGCTTGTATTGACTATTTCCTGGGGCACCACTAATCTTCCTCCCAGGTCCACCTGCATCTCCCAATCTCTAGCCCCCCCTACTACACCTAACTCCTTCCTACCTCTATATCTACTCCTACCCCCTTCTCTAACAAACTGTACCACTGTACCTTCAACCTCCTGCTCTAAGCATACCTGCCTCCTCCAATCTTCAATGGTTGCCGCCAGGCACTTTAGCACCTGATTATGCCGCCATGTAAATCTGCCCAGCGCCAAACTAATCTTGCACCCCACTAAAATGTGTTTCAGCGTCCCAACCTCTGAGCACAGAGTACAAGCGGAGTCCTCACCCCCCCACTGCTTCAGGTTCTGAGGTGATGGCAGCACATCATAAACTGCTCCTAATAGGAACCTTATTTGATATGCATCCATCTTCCACAGTTCCCTCCAGCTCAGCCTCCTTCTTTCCACCCCATCCCAATTTACCCACTGTCCCTGCTTCCCCTGTGAGACCGCCCTGACACACCTATTTCTCTCTTCCTGCCGACGCACCTGCCCTATCACCAACCTCCTTCTCTCTATCGGGCCTGCCTTGCTCCACATAGGGTCTCCTATCCGGTACCCGAGACCTTCCCGTCCCTGCTGTACCTTCCCGACCAATTCCAGCTGCCTCAAGTCCGCTTTCGCTTCCTTTACCGCCTGCCTCGCAACCCATTTCCTGCCTGTACCTATCCTAGGAACCAAGCCTCTTACAACGTCATCCTTACTACCTGACAGCTGCAACTCTAACCGCACCTTCGCACATTTATATTCCTCTGTTAAGCTTGATAGCGGCAACTGCAGGACTCCTTGCCCATACAGCGGCACATTGCTTAGACACCGAGGAACCCCCAGCCACTTTCTGATATAGGAGCTAATCAGCCTCTCCAGCTTCTCCACCTTTGTGACTGATATCTCGTACATAGTCAGTGGCCACATTACCCTTGGGAATAGGCCAAACTGCAAGCACCAGAGCTTCAGTTTACCCGGCAGCCCTGAGTTCTCTATCCTCTGTAACCCATCTGCAACACTTTCCTTAAGCTGCTCCACCTGCCCCACATCAGTCAACTCCCTAGTGTACCACCTCCCTAAACTCTTTACCGGTTTCTCTAATACTGACGGGATCTCCTCACCCTCCACCAAAAAGCTAACTTTCTCTATCTTCCCTTTAACTAGCGAGATGCTCCGGGACTTTGCTGGTTTAATCCTCAAACCAGCCCACTTCAGGTTCTCGTCCAGCTTTCCCAACAGCCGCCTTGCACAGGCCGCTGTTGTTGTCACCAGCGTCATGTCATCCATGTAAGCCCTAATTGGGGGAAGACGAAGCCCATCTGGCCGTCTTTCTCCACCCACCACCCAACCGGATGCCCTAATCACCAACTCTAACGCCATAGTGAATGCTAGCGGGGAAATGGTGCAGCCTGCCATAATCCCCATTCCCAGCCTCTGCCAGGCTGTTGTGTAACCTGCCGTGGTGAAACACATCCTAATGTCCCGAAAGTACAAAAAAAAACATGGGGTAAAAGAGGCATAGTGAGAGAGAAGTAAACAGGGAGGACATGAAGTGGTGATCATATTTTGATTTTATTGGCCAAATTCATTAATCTATTATCTTCACAAATATTGATTCCTCCTGGACGATATTGTTGTTTACCTGTTTATAAAACTGCCACAAAAAGAAGGTGAAGGTAGGGTGGTTGTGGAAAATCATCAAAAATGGCAATCCCACCTGTCTCCTTGACTCCCCTGGGTGAACATAGAGACTGTGGTTCATAATGCCAGCTGGTCATCACTCTGCACTGCAACATGTCTCAGCAGATCCTTCCTGCCAATTCTCATCTCACCATGGCTGCAGAACATTTGTATTTGCAGAAAGGAGAACCGCTTATTTAGCTCCTAAAAGTAACACCTCCAACCAATTCACAGTCCTATTGAAGCAGTTTAACTCTTTGCTGGTGTTTATTTAGTCCAATTAAAATTCTTATTAAAATTCAGATTTTCAAAACAGGGCAGCAGAAAAAAAATCTTCACATTTGCTAAACACATTTTACATATAAAGCACCCAAAAATGCTTCACACCATCTGCAAAAAGCAAGTATTTCATTGACTCCAACACTACAAAACAATTATTGTAATCTAACCACTGTTTAAATAAGAATCAAAAACGTCCATTTCGATTGACACTGTCATACAATGATTCTAGAGCAAGAAACAGTTTTGAGTGACAGTAAATACAGATGTCACACAAAAATAATCTTGGCAAATATATGGCTTTTGAGAACTTTTTACTGCAATCTTGGCACATTAATTGAAATAAAATTAATGCAGTGGCAAAAAAATAAAGCAAAATATTTTGTTAGTCAAAACAGCAAAAAAAAAAAAAATACAGGTCAAAACTGCTAGTAGTATATGGTGAGATTACACACAAAGCATTGCACTTGGTGTGTATTTCAAAATAAAAATATCTGTGAGGCCCCTCAGTCAGGTAATGAAATCTGAAGCAAAGAAATCATAAAATTATGTATTTTAAATTCATCTGAGCATTATTTTTAATTAAATTATAATTGTTATATAGTAAAATTTGTGATGCTGTCAAGGGTCTGAATACTTTTGCAAGGCACTGTAAACTTTATAACAGTCATATGCTAGGGAGATAAGTTATAACACTGCAACAGAAAGTAAACAAGGACATCAAGGCTCTACTTTTTTAAAACTTTTGGCATTTTTAGGTCAATGTTTACATGCTGTATGATTTGACATCATCTTGAGAAAACAGTATACTGGCACTTTGTAGTTGTGTGATGCCTTGTATTGCAGACATGTGGGCTTTGCTCACCAGTGCCTTTAGGGAAGGGAAGAGGGGGGGGAAGAAAAAAAATGCGTTGGCGTGAGTGCTGGATGTGCACTGCCGGATATTGTTGGATCAGCTGTTGATCATGCTGACCACCACCTGCCTTTTCTGGAGAAACTGGGGCTGTCCTCCAGGCATCTGGGCAGCTTATAGGTTGAGGCCAAACTGTCCTCAAAGGCACACCACCACTGGGGAGGGGAGCAGACACCAAACTACAGAAATCACTTTTGTTGGTCTTTTCTAGTGGAATGTCTGTAAAGCTCAACTCTTATGGGGCTCCTAAAAGTACATTACATAAATTGCCCTATACCCCCTCCTTTTTAAATAAAATATGGAATTTCTGTAGTCTTCATCACTAGAACCATCACCATTCACCCCAATATCATCAGCTCAAGACTACTTTGAGTCAACCTTCTATCCCTGGGAGGTTCAAAACCATGCAGGTACACAATGCCAGGTTTTTAAAATGTACACAACTATGAGCTAAACTTGTATACATGCATCCAGTCAATATTCCACTCTGCTGAGCAGTCTTCCAGGCTTTCTGCACACATTAACAGCAGAGTCCATGTGTCCTAAGGCTGGATGCTACAGGGTAGCAGTTTGTGTGCATTTCACAACAGCACTACATGGGAACTACTCTTACAACTTGGACTGCACCACAGATGGTTCATGCCATATAATAAATGTTAAAAGCATTTTAAACCAACCTACAAATAAAATGTTTTGTTAGATTCAAATGACTAAACTGACAACATATTGTTGCAATGTTCTATATTAATCATGATAATGCTGTGATCGGAGAGAACTGTCCTAAAAATCATTGCCTGTAAAGTAGTACCCACTATTCAACATGTCCCCCACCTAACAATTCCAGGGTTCCTGTGCAGGATAGTGATTTACATGTGTCAACTGGAATGTTAAAACTGTGGTAAAAGAAACAATTTCTTCTTCGTGAAAACCTAATGGGTACTGGAAGGGAACAGATGACCACCTCTATTCTAGTAGAATACACAACATTGTTGGGAAAAAGTGGAGAACTAACTGTCCAAACAAGCACATGTAAGAAAAGAACCATCACAATATGAATCAAGGAGGAGACAGCAATTTTAACACCAGCTTTTATTTTGCAGCACAAAGCTTCGGTCAGTTCCAAATAAAGTCATCTAGCAGGAAGCTAAAGGGGAAAAAGACAACCCAACTACTGCATTTCACACACTGACTCATGGCTAGCCATGGTTACACATCTTTGTGTTTTCATCTACTAGCAAACATGGCCAAGAACAGTGTCTGCATCCAGGCACTGCAGCACTAGGTACCAAAAGTTGAGCATGTGCACTAAGCTTCAAAGCTGTCAGGCACTGTGTTTCAAACCATAAAGCCAAAAGGAATCCCTACTGGCTCATCTTTGACAGCAGGATGAGACATCTTCAGCATCAAATTTAAAAGGACAAAACCACAGTTGGTCCTTAAACTGAAGACATCTAAAGTCTGCTTGAGTGTGCATAGAAAACCTGGCAAGACCTTGAACATAGACCAAGTGCAATATGATTACAGAAGTTACTTTATATCAAAGTCCCTTCCTTTCAAGTTTTACTACGCAAAGATGGAGTATTTTAAACTCCATCTATACTATGCATTACCAAGGTGTGAGTGCAAGTTTCAGTTATGACCAGAGCGGGTAGGGATTTCATACTCAGCTGAGTAGAATGGCTGCAAACACAAAGTTAACTGAAGGTCTGCTGTGACAAGTTTAGAGGAAGGGTAAAAACCTCAATAAGGCAGCAAGTGAATGTTTACTGGCATGTGTATTGCTTTACACACTTGTGGAATTCCTCCATTATACATTTTCCCCAGCCTTTCCCCTCAACCCCATTTCCTTCCACAGTTACTTGAGAAAAGAGTCCAGTTTTTTCTGAATGTTCTCAAAAGAATCCATTCCCAGGTAGTCAGCCTGGCCCTGCTCCCACCTCTGCTTGCGCTCTTCTGAAGACAATGGCGGCAGCTCAGGGTGGGACATATGCAACTGCGACATTCCAACTTCAAGCTGGTCCTGGAGAAAAGGAAAGCTTTAATTTCAAAGAACAGGAATGGTTCACCCAGGTTGTGTTCTTGTCAAATTTAACTTGAAACCATAAACACGTTTGTCTTTCATCTGACTAGACACAAAGGGTCATGACAGTCTCTATGCTATGTACCTAAACACAAAATTGATCACCAGTTTCACTGAATTTTAAATGTTTTATTCAAGTTCCATACACCTGTGTCAGGTTGGATTTGGCTGGCTGTAGGAAATGAATGGATGAGACAAAGGGCAAAGAGCATCACATGCCAAATGCAGATCTTGCATTCATGAAATGGGACTTTTAGGATTTGTGCCCAGTTCATCTTTTGCATGCATTTTATAAGCCATTAAACTGTTTCATCACTTAAGGTTGTGCAAATCAGTCCAAACAGTCTTTATCCTAGTGTCTAAGATACTGATGGCAGAGCTGAGCATGACCATAGCAATTTCTATTTCACAAATCTAAAACTAGTCAGTTTAAGTAAATTCAGGTTAATGGGACCAAGTCAACATCCCCAGGGGAGATTTGGTTAAGAAGTGTTCAGCTAAAACAAAACTATCAGGCTGCAAGCAGACAAATGAAAGACTCCTGCGAAGACCATGGCACGTTAGCCAGATGTTGGGAGGCCACTTACATCCACACATCCTGAGTAGAAGTGGTGGTCACCATGCTGCTCAGACAGCATGGGCACCACAACTGTGGAGAAGAGGTCCCACCATCTGAGCAGGAAGCCTGGGTGAGTGGCAGCCTCCTGGGTATCGCCTTTCACCTGCTTTATTCTTGTGTCATACATGTAGCTCCAAGGCTTTGTCTTCCCTAGGAAGTGGACAACCTTGGCATTACCACCATACCTAGGTTAAAGAAGAAAGAAGGGTGTGATCATACAGCCAAACAATGTCCAGAAATTTTGGTCAGATTTCAGAGGCAGGGGTGTCCTCTGAAACATTTGGAACCTTTCCTTACAATACTGTACACCGAGTTAAAAACAGATTTCAATATCATTCCCATACACAAGTGTCACTGGGTTTGAACATTCAATGCTGTTAATGTAATGAAACCAAAAACCTCATCTTGAGACCCTTGACAAATTAACCCCCCTATCCCACCCACATAAACTTCCAGAAACTTGCACCAATATCAGGTTGTGGTCTGAATGTATCTGCTAGAGAAATACCAGTGGCACCAGTCTGGCAACTCTACTTATCCCAGTTCCATTTTTTTTGGCAACTGAACTCTTGAGGCCATGATGGGTATTTCATAAAGGTGCTTACAGACCACTTTTTTGCTCGTCTCTGCTAACCAGAAGTCACAGGATGGATCTGCTTACCTTCTCATGACTCAACCCCCCCCCCCCCCACAGACCATTATTTTTGACTGCAGTGACAGATAAAACAGATGTTAACGTTATGTAAATGGCTACAGCAAATATTGCTCTATGCATGGTACTTACTGCTTAAAAGCTGGAAGATAAGAGTAGATTGCTATGCTGCTGAGGTTATAAAGGAAGGGAAGGTGTTTGGATATGTCTGCAGTTGCCCAGTTGCTGAAGAAGGCATTTAGAACTCCCTGGTCTCCACCTGTGGAACAGTGAATGTGGAGAAAGACAAGTAAAATACAGCTACTCTGCTCAATTTCACAAATTAAATTGAATTTAAACTTCTGAAAATGGCATCTACTACACTAACAGGTAGTTTGTGGCACTCTTCTGACCAAGTTACCAGGCAGTTTTAAAAATTAGTTCATGTTTCAGTGATTCTCTTCAGAAAAACTGTACATATGTACACACTTTCTGCTTAAAAGTTTGCGGTTTTGATTTGTAAGTCAAATTGAGCAAAGGAAAGTGATCTTTCACAATGATTCAGCTTTGCTGAGTTGTGCTCACTAGGAATGGGAGAAGTTCGCTTAAGTACAGGTTGGGGCATCTCCAGACTATTGCACAATTCAGCCAACCTACATAATTGCTAAATGCAGTTTTGGGTGTTCCTGCTGCTCCAGCTCATTCAGGGTGCCTCAAAGGTAGGAGCACAGCAGTTCTGTACTCATCAGCATGTCAGTCTATGACTTGGAATGATTTAGTCAACCCTGGAGTCACAAAGCAATATTGTAAGAACCTTTAAATCAGAAAAATCAAATAAATACAAATTGACAGACTGGAGCAATGCAGAAAAAAAAAATGCACCTGTTGCCAGTGATGTAGGCTCAGTTGCTCATGCCAAGCCTACATTGACCCCCCCCCCCCACACCCTTATGTGTTGATCACAACCATTAAATTATTCCATCAGAAGGCAAATCCCATCCTCAGCGCAGATATCAAGAGGCAGCTTACTGAGCCATAAACCTTCCCCACCCTGTATGTTCATTACGCGCCACTTGTGTCCGTGCAGTCTACTGTACACAGCTCTCATACAACAGGGTCAAATCCTTCCATGAAGCCACCCTGTTTACTGAACTGCTGCTGGGGTAGGGAGTCAAACTACCATAAATTTATACAAGGGGAGAGTCCCCAAATGAAGAGTGTTAACTAAAGTTTAAAATAGAAGGGTTTTTATTAATGATTTAAGACCGTGTTTTATACACTTCATTTCCATCACTTTTTAAAACTGGTATCATGAATTTTTAGACAGTCATTAGTACCTCAAAGTCAGTATTAAATCTTATTTTAGTCTTGAGCTAGATTTACCGTAACCGATTCTGTGATTAGATAAGAGGCTTGTGACAGGAAGTGCATTTTAGTTATAAAGTGGTGTACATAAAATAGCTGTAATGTACAACAGTACCAAGTTAAAGGAAGAAAAAAAAAAAAACAAAAAGAGTGCTATTGTATGAAATAAACAATTCTCAGAAACATTTGTTTTATAGGACCCTGTTAAACAGCATGTGTGTAAGTAAATCATGTAGCTGGCTTATAAAGGTCCTCCTCCAAAAACACCAACTTCAGAAGAGCAATAGCAGCAATGTCTCCTTCACTCATGAGTGGCAATGTTGTGCAAAACCTTACTTTGTTTAGAAGGATCTCAACCACCACTTCAGACTACTAAAGGTACTCAAAACATGTAAATGTAAAATTTGCATCCAGCAAGGCAGTGACACGCTTCACTGTCACACTTGGAGAAACCGCACATGGCTGTGCCATTTCCAGAACAGCGTGCAAGCCACTGTGCTCAGTACCAGGTCTCATTCTCAAGATAATGGCTTAACGGAAACAACGATAGTCGGGTGAAACAACTGCGGAGATCAGATGTCAGATAATGTTGAGGTAATTCTGTTAAACAACTAGACTATGGACGTTTAATTCACCACCCCTGTAGCCAGACTATGACTAATGTACAATTGCAAGAGGCTTTTTTTTTTTTTTTTTTTTTAAAAAAAACATCTCCTCTCATCTTTGCAAACTGCAACCCACCACATTTTTGTACAAACTTGTTAAAGCCCATTTCAAATTCTGACCAATGCTTTAGTCTCCCAGTTAGCAAGCAAGCCCATCTGACTCATGGCAAACTGTGGGCTTTAAGTTCAGCCCATATAGGGATCAGACACCCCTGTACATTAAGACTCAGAAGAATTCAGTTACATAACCATTCTGGGAATTTCCGGGCTTCCAGATAAATTAATTTCACTGACTGAACAGGACATGCACATTCACACGTCTTGCTTAAGACTAAGGGTGCAGTTACATTCTTTCAGGTGTCTATTGTGCATCAGAGACCCTAAAGCTGTCAACACATTAATGGAATGTATTCATTTCATACAATCATACACACCCCTCCCCCCCAGGTCTTTAAAATTTTACATTGAATACATTGCCGTGACACTGGCCTACTGTAGAAAGTTGCACCAACTTCAATACAAAAGCATCCTTTAACATTCACATCAAGAAGTCTACAGGTGACAGTAAAAGGTGTTGGGAAAATTTCATTTTTGGAGAGGGCTGTTGAACTGGCAACTCACTAAGTACACTCCCAACCTTTACACAAGTTCTATATTCCAACAACTGAAGCGTCAAATGACTAAAGGTGTGTGTGGTACTGACAGACCAGTGTTTCTAGCATTAGTGTCAACTTTAGTCTCAGAATGGGCCAAACAAGGGATGCTGAACGCAGCATAGTTAGCCTTAGGTGGGCTGATTTCAGCATCCTCCAAGCAACTATGGTCCCAGGCATTTCACTCATGACTGTTTCAAGGGTTTTTGGATAATGGTGTGAAAAGCAAAAAGTACCATTGATTGTAGTCCTGTGGATAAACAGCTTGCAGATCAGAGAGGCCAAATAAGACAAGAATAGTTCAAGCAAACAGACAAGCTATAATCAGGAGAATTGCATCCAATTTCAACATTCCTGTGCAGAATGTCATCTCACAATGAACCATTTCCCTATCGCAAATTGGCTACAACAACCAAAGACCACTTTAGGTGCCAATGCTGTCTGAATAACAGAGCAGATGTCCAATAGGTACAGGAACAACAAAACTGAACCTCTGAATAGGGAAAGGGGTGGGGAGGGGGGTTGCTTAGTCAAATGAAACCAGGCTCTTTTTACCATTAGGCTATTGAAAGGATCAGAATTTGGCACAAGCAACAAAAGTCCCCGGAGTTATCCTGTTTGGTGTCAATCATAAATGACCAATGGTGGCAGTGTGATGGTGTGCAGAATGTTTTGCTGGTTCCTGATATCTAGCTGGTGGGGGCTGTGAATGGCATGATGCATCGAAACACAGTCAGCAACGATGTCCATCCCTTAACAGCAAGTTTATCTTCCATAAGGCATACATTGTTAAATGATTCCAGGAACATGACTGCAATTTCTTTTGCTTCAGTGGCCTACACACTTCTTGGATCTCAACCTTATCAAGCATCTTCAGGGATGAGGTGGTCAGGGCTATTTGCAGTAAGACTGTGGCTGTCTGATTTGCAGCAACAGTTGTTTCCACCTGGAATAACATTCCTGCATAAAGCATCCAGCATCCATGCCTACATAAATTCTGTTCAGAAGGTCAATGAGGCACACCACACTACTGGACAGGTGTACCTAACTGGCAGCTGTCTAGGACAGAGCATTAACATCCATACAACAGCTTTGCAAGTGTTCTCTGTTGCAGCTGCTTGATAGTGAAGATCTGGAGAAATACAAATGCAGCTTTGTGCTTCAGAGTCTTTAAAGTAGCAAGTATCTGAAAAGATCAGATCCAACTACATGAAGCTCTTCATTTACTCCCCACAAACGTTCATGCTGCAAAAAACAGGCCTGTCAAGACAAGGACACCTATGTCATAGAGTCCAGGAAAGATGAGGCCAATTGTAAAAACATGAAAGGCTTTGACTAGAGGAAAGTGATCTGTTCAGCATAACCTCTAAAATGAAACCTGGGCTCATGGGGAGCATTCAAGTTGGACTCCCAGAGAGTATTGCCATTTAAAATAGACACTCAATTCTGCTAAACCTACACTCCCTGGGTCTCCTGCATGTGGTCACACCCCTAACTTTATATGGCGTGCCTCCTTGTTTATAAGAGATGATGCAGCATCAGCAAGAATGTGCTTCATCCACTGCAAGTTTATCTTGGCAATGGATGATGCCTGTCAGGCTACAGAAGATCTCCCCTTGGCTAAAGCCACAGCAATAAAGAGCAGATTGAAAAAATGTTGGCTTACATGTTTGCCACTGCTGCACAAATATGCACATTCCTATGATGGCAGGTGGAAGTGGCACAAGCTGCCAGCCAGTAGAAGAGGCCTCATATAGTGCTGTAGCCCAGCTGTCAAAATTCATTTTATAAAGAGGTGAAAAGTACAACTTTAGATGACATCAAAACTAATCCATAATCCAATATGGAAGAGGGGGAGAGTTTCAGGTCAGGAATTACCAGACCAGACTAATGTGGACACAAAGCTGTCCGCTGCTAAAAATACACCCACTTTGCCAATTTACATTCCACACAACCGTTAACATGCCATCCAAAACAGAAGAATGAGAGAAGGAGAGCTCATGAGAGAAAGGTGCGGCACATTTAATGTCTGAAGCGCTCCAGGACAAAGAGTGTTGGCATTTACCGGGTTGTGAGAATCTGCTTACGTGCCTGACGTGCGTATGGATCATACGTGTCAGGCAACAAACAAAACAAGCCAGCACGCAGAACCTTTTCCTAGGCCACGGCAGTAACAACTGTCCATTCCAATATGTCAACAGTCTCTGTATGAGACCAATCTTCATGTGGCAACCCAGGCCATTTTCAACTATAAAGAAAAGAATAGTTCAAGCAGCTTTTAGTTTAATTTTTAAATTAAATATTTTTGGGTCCAACTTAGATCAGCAATATTACTTGGCACCCCTGTGTCAACTCAAACTGATAACATTTCATTGTGTTTAAGGCCACTTTATAACAGCATGGCTTAAAAAAAATAAATAAATGAACCATATGCAACAAATAGTGCCATGAAAGGCTTTTTGTTTTCGGGAACAGGCCTGTGCCAAGCCCTCTGTTCATCAAAATAGCTGAGAGACTCACAACTTTGTACTGTGATTGATGCCAGCCAGGTTACACAACACCAGGCTAGCTTGCTAGGGGTTTGTCTGCAGGGGGGGGGGGGGGGGGAAGAGAAATAAGGTGAGCAACAAAGCAACAAAATATTTGTGTTGGGAGGGTATTT
Source organism: Heterotis niloticus (assembly GCA_018136845.1). NCBI lineage: Eukaryota > Metazoa > Chordata > Actinopteri > Osteoglossiformes > Osteoglossidae > Heterotis > Heterotis niloticus. The sequence goes on from CM030905.1 coordinate 11,561,552, forward strand.
ATTGGTCGTGTCAAGGTGGAAGCTGGGGGGGAAAAATAAAAAAATAAATAAATAAATAAAAGGAGCAACTCAAAAGGCCACCCCAGGACATGCAGTCAGTGTTATGGGTCTATTGCAAGAGCATGCCTCAGTGTCCACACCTAAAGCAGAGCAGCCATCAGGAAGACAGACCACCCTGTGCTCAGCGAACAAACAAGTGCTGAACAGAAGCTAGGTTTTGGACTTGCATACAGAAAGGTCCATTTAAAAAAAAAAAAAACAAACACAACAAGCCTTTTAAAGTGAAACCACAAGTCTTAAATTTTCAGACCACACATGCCAGACATAGCAAGACTGCTTTAGAGCTGCCACTGACTGCAAAATGTTCATTCTAGTGAATGTCTGCCAATCCTGGCAAAAGTGCCAAATGGATGGAAAAAAGGAAAAAAGTTTGCATTACGTTGCCCTGTACGCCATCTCTGAGCTAAATGAGAACGTGTGAAACAAGTTTCAATTTGACATTTCAAATGTGCTGCAATATAAAATAAGGGTTTTTGGAGAAAGTAAATGTACACAGTGGGTATGCCATACAAGCTTGACTAACAAACTTAAAAATATTTATATTTTCCCTAAACAGTTAGCATACCAATCCAAATCACAAGCAAAACTCTACCCACTTTGTACACAGGTAGCAACCATGAATGGTAAGCACTGTTGTAGGTTTCCCCACACCTTGGAGCAGCTCTGGCTAGGGTTCTTTATTGTGCTTTCTTATTTACAAGATGTTGTAAATATTGCTGCCTGGGGCCTATGAACACACAGGTGCATGTGCATGAGGCACCATGGCTCAGAAGGAGGGGTTGGTCTCCACAAGCTTCTCAGAGAGCCATTGTGCCATGTTCCCATGTGAAAAGCCCGTTGTCCCCCCATGCTGTGGAGCCGGTCACTTTATCCAATACCATTGTTTTTGTTGGCACGCATTACACAAGTAGCTGCATACAGAGTTGAAGTCTGTATCACATTTGATTAACAAACTGAGTAACAGACCAACTCTGCTCCAGTTAGGCTTGCAAGTAGGGGACCCGCTGGGCTCTAAAGTAGAATGATGGAAGCACTTACCATCAAAGCTGCCATGCTCTGAACAGTACTGAAGGAGCTTGTTGTAGGTTTCATTGGAAGGTCGAAACACAAACACACCGGAGTTGAAGCAGTCTGGCCAGCCGGGGTCAGGTGCTGCCGAAAGCTCCTCTCTGTCAAACAACTCATCTACATTTGACAAGACCTGGGGGAAAGAAGATCCCAACACATACTGCCTGTTAATATTTAGCAAGAGATTAGCAAAGGTCTCTACACTTCAAAAGTATGTACAGATGAAAGCCACCACATAACAGCTTGTATTCTGCAGGATAATGGAAAAAGGACAGAGGGTACACATCTCACACCTTCAAAAAGACTGCACTTTGTACTCAGAAGCTGAATATCAGGTACAGTAAATATGCTCTAAGATTGGCTACCTTGTGATGCTGCTAAACAACCTTGGTCTGCAACCACATGAGTGCTACTCACTGCCTTGTTTTATAACTTATTGACTAAGACATGAATTTCCATTGTAAGGTAGCAGAATGCTCCCCACCCACTTGGGGCTGTGCTGACCATAGTGTCTGCATCCATGAAGACACATTTAGAGTAATGTGTGAGGGTCCAGCAGTGGAGCTTGGTCAGTGTAACACCCAGGTCAGGCCTCTTCATGAGGGTCAGGTGGGCTGTGTCCCCACTGTCTAGCACATCCACCAGCCTGACTTCATCAAAGATCTTGTGAAGCACTGCCCTGAAGGGAAATAAACTCAGATCCAAAACAGGAAGTGTGATGCTTCTACATCCGTATCTACCACAGTACCTTGAGGACATAATCGATTATCGTTCATACATTCTTGTAAATGACAAAAGCCAAATTACTGTACCACTATAAAGGAACAAAGCATACAGTAAGAACGACAATTTGACAGACACCATATGGCAAAGCGTGCGCCTTCAGGCATCTAAAACTTCATGCATTTTGCAGTGCATTCGCTCCAGAAGAAATTAGAATTTTGCTTCAAAAAAATGGGGTAATGAAGGTTTCATTTAATACCTCTACTTCACAAAATGTTTGCAGGAACATTGTTTGGAAATTGCATGTCTCCCAGAAGTTGACTGGTTAGACCAGAGCCACCATACCATCATTTGCGCCACCTGCATTAAGTTCTCATCCTCCATTACCACTTGTTTATCAATTTGACCCAATACAAATCTAGAAAATCTTAGCCCTGGATGGAAGCATACAAACCAAATCCAATTATTTTGCAAATGCGAATTAATTTACCAGTTTTTGACTTTAAAACAAATTGGAAGCCAAATGAATACATAAATTAAAATAGTCTATATTCAGCCCTACAGCATTTTAGGAGTAACTGAAACCATTTCTATACTGTGGTACAACATGTAGTTCAAAATTGAAGTAACTATGGCCAGTGTTAATGTAATTTTGTTATTTTATCATGAAGGGGTTTCAGATTTCAGGGTCAGACACAGAAAATTTTGATCACTGAAACTAATGGTAAAAATTTCCCATAAAAGGGGTTTGTCAGGAACAAAGACTTACATTTAACACAGTTAAAGTGGGCATTTCATCAAAGCAATAATCAGACCAAAAAGAAAGTACCATATTCATACCTGAACGGCTCAGACACATGGGGACCGATGAGCACCACGAGTTTCCTGGACGTCTTGTAGTTTTGCAAGGATTTCCCAAGTACCATCGCTCCTTTCGCATAGTTGTCATTTGTGGCCAATGTCACAAATGCTTGGTCTGTTACACAGCATAAACAATTTAACAAATTCATACAGTAGCCATTCCACAAGGGTTGATAACTGCATGATCTGTAAATAAGCCACTGTGCCCAAAATGTCCTAAGGGGGGGTCTCAATACAAATACACACACAGAATCCCAGACTTCGCAGCCTAGCCCAAATGTGGAAAGTCATGTGCAAACAGATCCTTTTCGCTAAAAAGGAAACGCTTCAAGACTGCAATAACCATCTCACTTGATGAATGCTCAAATCCAACAAGCATTACATTCTAGTTGGCGCTTGGCTAAGTTAAGGCAGCACTACAGCAAGTGTCAACCCCACCCTACGTTTCCAAAGCGCAGCAGAACAGAAGCTGAAGTGAACCGAGCAAATGAGCAGCAAAGGCCTTTCATTAGCAGGCAGCTATTTGAGGCACAATGACAGTTCTGTCAATATTGATCATAAACTCATCTGTGGGCACAAAAATAAGGCCTTCATTTGCAACACCTTTGCTTTCTTTCAGTGCAAACAAAATGTAACAATGGCACACTTCTCTGTGCAAACTTGAACACAAGCCAAGGACTCCGCTCATACTGACAGCAAAGACAAGCATAGGTGGAGGGCCATTGTACCGGTGCTCCGGGGACGCATTAAATTTTAACAACTGGACGAGAATTGATGCGTCACTTCTGCAAAATTTTAGCCGGATACATAAACATGCATTTATCATAGCAGCAGCTGATAGTTTATCAGCTTGCTGGGTTTCATCGTAATGTGTTATGTTCCAATCCCTTTGGTGGAACCATGTTGAAAAGGCTCCAGCAACCCGACCCTGGTGGAGCCTTTTCAAAATAGGGGTGCCAACCCCTCCAAGTCCCTTCTGATAGAGACGTCACCTAAAACAAAGGTGGCTCATGAGGCACTCGGCCATCACCTTCAGACACCCTAAAATGCAAGTATGTGGGGTTACCCGTTTCAGTTAACCAAATCATGGACCGGTTTTCTCCAGTGGCTCCACCAAGAACCTTCTAAGCTGAACACATTTAAATATTTCCAACTTGGTCTCCATAGTAACAAGACGCCACTTCCATCTGCTGCACACCGAACAACTCGCAGGAACACCAGGCAAATGAAAGTGAGCTCCTGTGAAGATGCACAACACACGGTGCAACTTCCGCCGCTCCGCCGGTACCCCACGGTCCAACAGCTCACCTGCTTAAAGGCAACACCTGCGCATCTTAGCACACCTACGGCGTGCGGAAGCC